>VHKM01001228.1:0-112055 GCA_007210695.1 Neogobius melanostomus | reverse complement strand
GATCCTCGCAATTGGTGAAACACCACTAAGTAAACAACCTTTGCGGAGGAGGAGAAGCAGTGTCTGCTTTGGATTTGTGTGTTTGACACATGCTTTAGCAAACTAAAATGCCACGCAAAAAGGCTGTTTATATCTACGCCTATTGTCGATAGTTTTCAGGTTGAAAACGTCTTGTTTGTCGAGAAATAGTGCATCGCCGTGGGGGCGTGTCATCTGGCGGTGTGGCTTTCATGGACTGCTGCTCTACCTCTGTGTTGGTCTCTCAGACTCAGACATTTGATATCTTACTATATAATCAAAGAGCTGGCGCTTTATCTGAGCTTTAAAATGTGATTTTAAGTACGATGTTTTCTG
Organism: Neogobius melanostomus; assembly: GCA_007210695.1. NCBI lineage: Eukaryota > Metazoa > Chordata > Actinopteri > Gobiiformes > Gobiidae > Neogobius > Neogobius melanostomus. The sequence continues at coordinate 111,701 of VHKM01001228.1, read as the reverse complement.
AGCTAAATAGTCAATAGGTTACATCAGACGGTGAGTGAAAGATTGTTTTTTTATCCGCTGGGTTGTGGTGGTTCTCTGCGGTGTCCCATTGTTGTGTCTGTGTCTGCTCTAGCTAACATGTCGGTGTTAGCATTTGTGCGTATATCATTATCTAGTCACATTGAGGAATTAATCCGTGCTATTTACACAAAAATCAAATCTCTACAACTAAACTACTCCATAAACTTAGTCTGCGCAGCCCTAGCTTCAGCCACTTCTTATTTGAGAGAGATCCGTTTCCATATTTTAGATTTTATGCCAATACACGTTATGGCAAAAAGGTGAAAACAAACAATACACCACAACGCGCGATACGTCCGATGTCGCCTTCCTTCGTGATGAGAGTGTATTGCTGCATACTAAAACAGTACAGAGTCTGTTCTAGTATATAACTTCATTCATTCCGAGTCTGTAACTTACTCCAGCCTGAGGCTGGAGATGACACCAGGGGACCTGGGGGAGAGGCGCAAGCAGCCATTATTCACTGACATTGTATGTTACTAACCCCATAAACATTAAAGATTTTATTTTTCTACTGAAAGTTCAACACACAGTAAACGACAACTTGTGAAGCTGAAAGGCAAAAGATAATGCTTCTTTATTTTGAAAAGTGCGGGAGTGCACAAGTATTCACTACAGCATACTTAATAACTTTGTGGAACCCCCTTTTGCTGCAATAACAGCAGCAAATCTTTTGAGTTGACTACAAGGTTTGCACATCTAGAGACTGATTTCTTTGGGAGGATGATGTTGTAGAGAAACAGTCTACTGGTTTAGTTTGCGAATCAGACACCGCAATAACATTAAATCCCCAAAGATCTCTGTTCTATATTGAACTTATCTTAATCATTCTGTATGAAAACCCTCCTCTAAGCATTTTGACTGATTTGCTTATGTATGTATATCTCTTTATTTCATAGTTTATTGCGTATTACTTTTATCATTAGCAAAAACAACCAATGCAATAAAATCTATTTGGATCTGAGTTCATACTCCATACTGATATAAAATCACATTTTGATAGAACATTAAATTATTTTTCAAAATAAAATTTACAGATGTTACACAACAATTCTCAAGCCAAGTGACAGTTTATCAATTGATATTAAAAAATTACAAAGAACAATAAAACAACCTTTCTACTGTGAGGTGAGATCAATACATGAAACCAAAATAGACTATACACATAACTGAAACTGCGCTAAAATGTTTGTCTGTGGACAGCCAATAACCTTTTCTCCCTCCCTTTTACCGCTTGAGGGGAGTTTGACAGGTGTGCTATCCAATGAGATGCTAAATGACCTAGGTCACTTCCCAAACAGAGATGAATGCCCCAAAAACTTTGGAGAGGTTTTTCAGCCCTTTGGCCTTTTCTGGAGTTTAACTTCAAATCACCGCTACGCCCTCCAAATTATCAGATTCCCATGCTGTTACACATCGTTGGGAAAGCTTGGGATACAACTTTAACTAATCTGTGAAAATCTCAAAATGCCTCATTCCTTGATGGTCACATTGTAAATAAAGCCACATTTTTTTAAGTTGAGTTTATACCATTTCTTGTTGTCGTCCCAGCAATTGACAGATTTGCCACTATGTAAAACTATTCCAAAGTTCCTCAAATGAACGATACACGCAGACTCAGCAGTCTGGAGTTAAACCGTCGTCTGCCACCGTCACCACGACTCGACCCACGATTCTTATAAACCAGAAACCAATCAGCAGAAGTGATTAAAACGGTTCAATAAGCTGTTTTAAAGTTCTGTAATAGTAAGATAAATCCAGATAAAAATACAGAAAATCTCATTTGCCTTTTTTCCTTCACCACGCTGTAGAGTCACCGCTTCTGCGCTCCCATGACTAGCGAGGAAATGGATTTAATTAAAAACGTGTAAATGATGAACTGGTCCACATTTGTAGGTTACCCGCGTTCCTCTTCTTCTGTTGACGCTGCTGTACAGCTCTGCTTTAGCGTCCGCTCCACGGCCTGCACAGAGTCAGGATTTTAGTTTTCCACTGCAAATTAGAGTAACCGTTTTACATACGGTCGACTCTTTCCGCAGCAGGGATTGGATCACAGTCAAATTCAGTGTTTTTAATGTAATTTCAATGCCCAAAATACTCATACTATAATCAGAAAGCCAAACAGAGACAATGAGGGGGACTGTGACATTCTGAAGCAAATCAGAGACAACGGGAACTTCTGAGGAAAAATATGTACAAAGTAATTGAAAACTGCAGTGAAATGTGTTTTAGATCATTTTTTGGTAGATTTCTACTATATTTGGGGGGAAAAGTCAAATGAATTAAAAAAAGTCCTTTATTTTCCCAAAAAACTTTTGATTTAATTGAACTTTCTGACTTAATTTTGGGACAATTCATCCCAGAACTGCTTTGTCCATTTCAAAGCCCGAAAGTTTAGAAACGGGTTTATAAACTCCTCGCTGTGAAAGAAACTGGGGACATTAGGAGGGAGTTTGGAAAGTTTTGGCAAACAAACGCACGTTCCATCTTTTATTGTTTTGTCAAACCCTAAACAATAAAAACTCAACTGTTTTTGTCACATTCCTTTTCCATTGTTGCCTCCAGAGGGCGTCCAGACCAAACTCAAAATCACTCCTTTACGCGTCACTAACAAGTGATTGCAGTTAACGAGTTAACTTTAATCAAACTACTCTTTTCCAGATCAGTATCAGATTTAAGTTACTTTTCCAAGTCCCCGTGAGTTAACTATTCTGTCATTTTCCCTTAAAGCAGTACTAATACACTCATCGCCCTAGAGGCCATAATTGCCACTGCAGGTGTCCGTAAGCAATGTTGTGTTTTTACTCATTAATTGTCCGTGAGAGAAATACTACGCTGACAGAAAAGAACAAAGGGACAGAGGGATATTGTTCATGGAGCCATTACACAATGGAGATCTTTTTATCACTCAAAACTTGCCTGTAAATACGTGTTTAAGATGGCGCTAGCCCGCAAGTTTAGCTTAGGCCTTTTAGCCTTTTAGCTTCTTCTTCGTGATCCATTAGTGTGTATTGGTGACTTCTGAACCCGGCAAGAGACACCGGGGGAGATGAAAGACCTCCCAATCCATCCCATTAACACTTGTCTTACCCCCCCAGAGGGAACTACGAAAGGATTTATTAAGGTAACACATACTTAGCACTGCTTTAAGAAAGATATAAAGGCTTCTAGAGCTTAGCTTCCTGAGGTTGCTTAATAAATCTGACTCCTAGCACCTTCTTCAGTAGTAGTATAATATTGTGTCTTTTTTATATTGGTTGTGGAAGCTGGACGATACAAAAGAACATTTCAAACTGCATGTCATTACCTGTATGAATATTTTTTCATCACATAGCACCAGTCTAATATGCATACTACAATGATGACGTAACCTTTGTTGGTCGTGTATATGCAGTAAATTAAAATAACTGCCTTGAATAAAATTGCTCTCTCAAAATGGGCTGTACTGAACGTCTTGAAATAGGCCTCTGGTCTCTTTAAGAAGCTTTCCGACACGCCACCCTTCAGCAGCACTGCTGTGGCAATCTAAACACACTACTGGTCGGGGAGGGGGCTCTGCTGATGCTGAGGAGCAGTGGTATGGTGGCTTTGCTGGTGACGAAGGTCCAGAGGCGTCTCCAGAGGTGGGGCGTTCCTGGAGGACTAGGCATAGCTACGCTAAAAATGGCTGCCGTCTAAGTTTTTTACTGATTAACTCAAAAATATTGAATGAGCCCAAGGCAACACTTCCAGGCATGTGTTTTAATGAAGGGATATGACATAATAACATGTATAAAGCTTTGAAAAAGTCCATTTTACATAATACCCCCCTTTAAAAAAAAAAAAAGAGACAACGAGATGAAATGCAACAAAAGAGCGACAAAAACGTGCCAATAAAGCGACAATAGAGTGACAGAAATGTGTGACAAAAAAGCAAGCAGAAAAGCAACAAAAGGAGTGGACTGAAAAAGTGACAAAAATATGATGAAAAAAGAACAAAAAATGGATAAAAAAGTGGAAATAAAATGACAAAGAGTGACAAACAAAAGCGAGGAAGAAGATCAGTTTAAATGAGTTTGAAAAGGCCTACTGTATAGGCTGTACCTTTTAGTTTTGGATAAAACTGAACTGGATTAAAATGCACTGGTTAAAGTAAATAGACAGTTGATAGACGTGCACAGCAACATTGGTTTAGTAATTTAGTTACTCATTGAACATTTTTAAAGTAAAGGCCACACTTTTAAAGTAATGTATAATGTAAAAGAAAGTTCAATGTGTAAGTTGTGGAACAGAAGTGAAATCAGTGAGAAAATGCATTTTGAGAAAACGGTCACAAGTTCCTAAAGAGGACGGTTTGATTCAGTTTGACAAACCAAAATAAAAGAGTTTGCTAGGCGACGTTTCACTCTGGGTTTTGTCGCACTACACTTGACAACAGCAAGGCCAGTTTCACAACGCCTCAGACACATTTATGATCTCTCTTTATAGAACGTACCGTTTCCAGCGCGTGCCCTCCCACCGTCACTGATCCAGAGCAGATGTCTGTTGGGTTTTCAGACTCTGCAGCGGCTGAAAAATACAAACACATTTACACATTCAGCCTGCAGTGGGCCTGTGGGCCTGAGGAGAGTTTATAAGAGGCACCTCGGTTTGTACGTTTGGGTTTCATTACGCGGAGTAGGTTTCACTTCCAGAGCTCAGTATTTGATCTGAAACACAAGACTTTAAAGGAACTGTGTTTTTTTTAGGCTCAATATGTCGTAACACTTTGTGATATGTTTAGCATTTGGTAAAGCACTGGGAATCACTTCACTTCTCATTCATAAAGCTTTACTCGTCACCTTTTACCTTGGGGGTCTTTTATAATGAACCAGAAGAACGAGCAGCAGGCAAAGGCAGGAGCGACCAGCCCAAACGAGAAGGAACCTGTGTTACTTCTGTCCCCTGTGGATGAGGTTTCCGACACGTCCGACAGAAGTGACCGAGCCGCCCTGCGCAAAGAAAGTAAAGTGCCTTTAGTGGTCATTTGGAAAAACTATCAGAAGGTCAATAGCGTCACAATGATACTTGGAGTTACCGATTCTGATTCTGAACTTTTTCTTTGTACATTGGGTAATAAAATCTGACAGTTGTTATGACGCCTTGTACCTTGTAAGTTATTTGTGGCAAAAAAGGCAGATTGTTCACATTTGTCTCGGATCTTTGACGATACCACTAACTTCCTTACAAAATATGATCCGGCTTTTCTGTGATTGGTTAAACGCTTGTCAATCACAGCCGTCAGGAACTCAAAGAAATCAGCCCTGATCCCAGATACACGTCTTTGTAAAGAAGAGGAAAAGCGTGGACTCTGGCTGTTACAGTGTCCAAACTAACCCTAACCTTAAGGATAGTGGAGTTTACTAAAGACCTCATCACGTGCCCCTCCATCGGCTTCATTCAGACCCTCTTGAGTTTACCTGATACATTTTTGGCAGTGATAGTATCTACCATCTGTTCCTCACCTCTCACAGCCAGCCACTGCTCCTCCGACTCTCTTCCCTCTGAGCTCCTGCACTTGTAAACTCCTTCGTCAGACTTAGACACCTTTAGGGTCAACTTTCTAGAGGAACTGCTCCCGATCGTTTCTCCGTCTTTAAAGAAAGAGCCGTGTGGTTTGGAGCGGCCATCTTGTCTGTGCAGATCAGAGTCACGTTTGTTCCCTCCATCACAGGACGATGTGGACACTGCAGGAGCACGGCTGGAGGAAACATCTCACTGTTACTTTATGTCTGATCAAAGCTTTAAATATAAGACACTGACCTCTGACTCGCAGCTGATTTTCTCCTGAGAACTCTCTGTCAGACGTGGAACATTTGTACAGCCCCTGGTCGGACTCTGAGATGTTGTGGATTGTCATCTCTCCAGTTGGACTTGTGTTGATCTCAGCACCATCTTTGTAGAAATAGAACCTTGTGGAAAGTTTTTGTTTTATTTTTCGATGCAGCGAAGAGTCACATCGTCTCCAACCATCACTGGATGAACAGGACTCTCCAGGACAGCGCACCAGCTGTTGGCCACAGTAGATCAAATATCAGTAGTTACTGTAAATTCTGGGATTGATGAGCATGATCTGGATCCTAACTCTCAAACACCCAAAAGAAATCAATGAATGTCCTCCGAACCTGTGACTGTGATGTTGACGCTCTCGCTCCTCCTCTCGGGTCTCTGCTCTCGCACCAGTATTCTCCAGAGTCCTGGGATACACTGCTGGGATGTGGCACGGCCCAAACAGTGAACTGTTTGTGTTACAGTGCGTTATTTGGCCGGCACATTCCGTACGACCTTCCACTGAGTCATGTTGTTAAAGAAGCCTTCACAGTTCACTGTGAGGTGGTGTACTCAAACAGCTGCAGTTTGGACGGGACGATACGCGGGACGGTGATCCCTGAAAGAAAAGTGAAATTAATCACAAAGAGCAAGTTTCTCATGAACCCACCGCAGAGGCCAACTGTAAACCATTAACTTTTAACAAAGATGTGGAGACATAAAGAAGGAGTTGAAAAGCCAGAAGACAAGACGAAGAGAATAGTGGGAGGAGGCACAAAGAAACGATGATGAGATGGAGGCAAAGAAAAAGAAAAGGACGTAAGAAAGGCTGTTCTACTAGAAAGCCACAATAACGTGATGAAAAAGCCACAAAAAAGCGACAAAAGAGTGACAGAAAAGTGCCAAAAACACAACAACAAAATGAAAAAAGAAACAATAAAACAGTAACAAAGGTGAGCCAGAAAAGACACAATAACACAAGTGAGAAAAGAGCGACAAAAACCTGACGACAACGTAACAAGAAAGTTAGGGTCAGTTTTGTAGCTCTTAGTTTTCAAATGAGACATTGCACTGTTGCTCTCCAGGTGGTTAAGAGGTTAATTAATGTGAAAATGTTTATATTTGTAAAACATGTAAAAAGTATCTGTATTAGAAGAAATTAGAAAAATTGCAGTTACCAATCGATAAAGGGGGTTTAGCATTACCAAATTTTAAATACTATTTCTGGGCGGCCCAAATGAAATATGTTTTAGAATGGATTAGAAATGACAGTACATCTTCCTATTTGGATCTTGAATCTGTGGCAATAGGTACAGTACTCTCAGCCCTCCCATTTGTTAAGAAGTTTTCTTCTATAAATGGGCTTAATGATAATGTCATTGCTAAAAACACCCTTAAAACATGGCAACAAGTCCGAAAACATTTTGGAATCGCTGAGCAAGATTCATTTCTGGCACCCATTTATGGAAATCCTGACTTCATAACTTCATGTACTGACATAGGCTTAAAATATGGCACGATGTCGGCATAACGAAGATTTTGATCTTTTTTCAGCTGGGAACCTAAAATCCTTCTCACAACTTCAAACTCAATATGGGCTTCCACAGACACATTTTTTTCGTTATTTACAAATTAGAAGCTATATTCAGTCTATTCCAACATACAAAAATGATCCTAAGTTTAATTTATTGGAAACCATATTACTTAAAGCCCTTCAACTGAAAAAGAAATGCTTGAGTTTCTTACATAAAAACATGTTTGTTAAACCTATTCTTATTAAAAATAGGACAATTTGGAATGAAGATTTTGGGACCCACCTGGATGAAACAAAATGGAAAAGTATACATTTAAATGCAAAGAAAATTACTTGTTAATAATAATTATTCGCAGATTTCAGGTGACACCAGTGATACATAGTAAATACGACTCAGAGAGCTCTCCCATGTGCCCAAAATGCAAAGACAGTTTGGGAACATACAGTCATTCAATATGGTTTTGCCCACAAATTCAACATTTTTGGCAATCAGTTCGAACAGAGATTAATCAGGTATTGGATATTGACATTCCTTTAGATCCCTGTTACTACGTTAAATATTACACATAAACATGAATACATTCTGAGAATCCTACTCTTTGCTGCCCGTTCTTCTATTTTACAAAGATGGTTAGATGAAGAACCACCACATCTTTTGATGTGGTGGGAAAAGATCATGTCAGTAATACCTTTAGAAAGGTTGTCATATGTTCTTAAAGGGTCTTTAAATTCTTTCAAAAACAAAATTGGTTGCCTTTAGCCCTCTACTTTAAAGAGGAATGGGAAAAAGTGATTTGTATTGGGTTATCAGATGAAATTGATTAAAATACTCCAGGAATTTATCATGAGAATTTATTGTTGTTAAATTGAATTAAAATTAAATATATATTTTCAGGTATGGCAAATGTGTAAAAACTGAAAGTAGGCATGTATAGCATACGTATGGGTGTACGTGTGTGTATGCATGAATATGTATCCATGTATATGTATGTGTGAGCATATATGTAAACGTGTATGTGTACATGTATATGTATATATGTTTATATGTATGTATTTGTCTATGTAGATGTGCATATACATAATGTATGTGTATGTGTATGCGTATGTGTATATGTATGTGTATATGTGTGTGTATATAAGTATATACAAAACAAAAACAAACATCGTACATACCCCAAAACAATATACAATTGGTGCTGCTTTAGTAATATTTTACCATTATTACGCTGCTGTTTTGTTTTCTGTTGTTTTTGTTTTATATTGCTTTTGTTCTGTTTTGTCTGTCATTATGTCTTGTTTTGTTTGTCCACTTGGGGTGTTCTAAGAAATAATAAATAAAAACAATGAAAAAAGAAAAAAAAATCTGTATTAAGTAACAAAACATTTTTTCCCCTCAAGTAAGAAACAGATACTTTATTTTAATATTACACAAGTAGGAGTAAAGAACAGTTTCTTTAACAGTTACTTACTAAGTGTTTGTACTTGAGTAAATGTTACCGTGTACGACCCGCCAAAGCCACTTCCCCCACTGTATAAGTTTATTTGTTTATTGAGCAGTTGCTCAAAAGGAAACCCAGACTTTATGATAATCATTAAACTTTAGTGTAGATCATGTCCAATAAGAACAGTAGACGACATCGAAGAAGCAAGTTACAGAAAGAGTCAAAGTGCATTCAACAAACTGTCAAACAGAAAAGCTCAGTGAGTTTTACCTGATCTGTGTGGAGTAACGTCATGGACAAACACAGACAACAGCAGCATCACTGCACAGACGAACATTTACAGGTTTAATAAATAAACCTTTACTATAATAGAGTTATCGACTGTAACATTGAAGCAGTAACTCACCCACAGAGACGGAGGAAACGCTCAGCTCCATGTTCAGACTGAGATGTGACTCTGAGTCGAGGTGAAGCTTCCTCTTTACGAGTTTATTTTAGGTTCTGAGAGTTTCACTCTGACAGACTTTTACCTGAACAACATCACAACTACACAACAGCACAAAAGGAAGCACCTCCTTTAACTGATGATAAAGGCTGGTGTCTTTATGAAGGAGACTTGGTTCAAAGATGAGTTAAAACTGAAATGTACAAAAGGCTGCAAATAATTCAAGTTCATTTCACTTCATTTTATTGTCAGTTCTTTCAAATGTAAAGCACATGCAGAGAATCAAAAACTGTTTTACTTTCAAACTCTTGGTGCACAGATACAATAGTTAACAGAGCCATATCAGATACAGACACTAGGGGGCAGCTCGGTGCAGCCTCATTTTTAGTTGCATCACCGCCTTTTGTTTACGACGAAGATCTTTATCTGTGTGGATTAGCCCTGGTCTGGGATTTCGCCGCTAAAATCTGATGTTTAGTCGATTGATTTGTGTAAAATGTCCAATGTTCATTTGCACCAACATGTCAACACTGACCGTTTCTCTGCTTGGCCTGAAATCGGCTTTGTGTCCGTGTAGTAACCGATTTCTCCATGTAATCTAATAAGAGAAAGGGCGGGCACAATTCATGACAGCGCCCATGCAAACGTCCGGAATAAGGTGAATTAGGGCGTGGCTTTAACGAGTCGGCCAGGTGTAGAGCCAACGTCCGGGCAAAGGAACCAATCACCATTCAGGACTTCCAACACAATCACCAACCGCAGGCAAGGAAAACAGCAGCAACTTTACATAGTGGAAAACAGGAAGTAAATCAAACAACAAACTAGGGAGCCGTAACAATTCAACATGAACAAAAATGCCTCCAAGCGTCAGTCGGAATGTGGAAAGCTTCATGAGGAGCCATTTGAAAGGTCTGGAGAGGACTGGTTGAGGTTGGTGCTGATGGAGATGATCTCACTCAAAAAGAGAAGCATAAACTAGATGGCTGAGCAGAACAACCAGTAGAGAAGACCTTGGTCACTCTAATACAGTTAAGCTATTTCGTTTCCTAATCATAAAAATGCACATTGTAATTGACATGTCAATGATAAGCACTGATATAAATGTAGCAGACATCTCTTAATACAGAGCAGAACATGGACACACAATGGTGTCTATGGTGAGAAACAGCGCTGTGTCTCGGCACAGTCCTGCTGCTGGTCACACGTCCTAAAAACAAAACACAAACCACCTGAATGCTCTGTTTCTATCTTTGATTTTTCTTGTTTCTCGTACCTTGGGTTTCTCAGAGTAAATGACGGTGGTGTACAGTTCCCAGTCAGTCACATCGACAAGTGCAGGAGCTGAAAAGAGCACAGGTTGTTATTTCAAACTGCAGGGTTGTGCTAAAATAACCAGCCTGTCTTTTCGCTCTGTGCGGTTTTCATGTGTGCGCTGCAGCTGCGGTTATTCGTACCTCTGCCTCTCCGTGAGAAACTGCAGAGCTCAGGTTTCTCACCGTCGCTGATCGTGGTCTCTGCAGTTTCTTCATCAAGGTGCTTACACACCAAACACCACCACACCCCCAACTTCCATGTTAACCCTATGTAAATGTGCTTCGACATGTAAGCAAATGCCACCATTCATAAAGCTTTACTCGTCATCCTTTTACCTTTTTTATAGATGAACTAGAAGACGAGCAGCAGCTATTTATAATAGTTTGAACTCAAATGGTTCGTTTTATTTCTGTAATTCCTTGATTGTTTTGGTTGCCGAAAAAGGGGGCGTGGCAGTTCGGCAGCAACACGTCTTGTAGCCTGGTGAGACCAGAATGATTCCCCTCTGTATTTTTTTATCCAGCGGGGGATCAGTCTGGTCACCCCGCCCTCGTTCGCGGCTTCCGCAAAATCAATCCGTTCACGTGCAATCAGATCGTTTATTTGCCGTGACGTGTTGTTAGCGAGCAGCGTCACTCACGGGACGCGGAAGTTTCTCAATAACAATCTACGAACGACACACGAAAGAGAGAAAGCGTGTCTCCAATCGGCGGTAAATGACCAAAAACACATCGACAGTAGGTGAGTTTCGTGAGTCAAAATCCTGCGCAAATATTAACGCAAAACCGCAATAACACGCATCAATGGCAGACGCCCTTCGCTGATTGGTTTACTCCCTTCCTGTTTGCTTGCGTATGTACCGCTGTGGGAAATGGATTTGACGCAACGGTGACCAGACTCACTCGCTGGTACAGCGGTGAGTCTGGATTTTTCCAGGCTACACGTCTTGTGGAGTATGAGATGTCAGAGCCCAGACGAACTTTGTTCTTGTTCTTTTAGCCCAAGAACAAGAACAAAGTTCTCGCGTCTTGTGGAGAATGAACAGGCCTTTAATGTTACTGTAAAAATGCACTTCAATAACGTGAGTTTCGGCAAAACCGGTCGTCATTTGCATTTTGAGGCGGTGGAGGTGATGTCAGCAGCTGATTAGTATTACTAATACAGTAACTTGTAATCTGACTTAGTTACTTTTAAAATCAAGTCATCATGAAGGAGTAATCAAGATCTGTATCACAACACTGTTATCTATGAATGCCGTGGCCCTCATGGTTTGTCCACTTTGATAATCATGTGTTTTCTCGCTGACTTACTGTTGTTCTTGGGCTTGTTCACGAGGCTGTACACGGCCGTCTCCGCTCGGCTCCAAACGGGATCTGAAAAACCACGGGCACAGAGTCAGTTTGATTTTGCAGAAGAGAAACAAAGCTTTCTGATCTGGCCTTTCCATCACGCCTGTGAATGAGTTTGTAATGAGAGTGACTTCATTCAGGCTTTGGAACATTCGAATTGTGTTTTCAACTTTCACCTCTTAACCCCCACCTGAACCGAGCACATTTTCTCCAGTTCAGCTTTACCCAAATCTAAAAGCTTCTTGGAAAAATCGTAAAAAAAGAGACGAGAAAAAGATGAAAATGCAACAAAAGAGCGACGAAAATGTGCCAATAAAGCGACAATAGAGTGACTGAAATGTGACAAAAAATCAGAAATAAAAAGTGAACAGAGTGACAAACAAAGCGTGGAAGAACATCAGTTTAAATGAGTTTTGAAAGTCTTAGCTTTCAAATGAGGCGTTACACTGGCCTACTGTATAGGCTGTGACCTTTTAGTTTTGGATAAAGATGAACTGGAGAAAATGCACTTGTTTAAGGCGGGGGTTAAGAGGTTAAAGTAAATAGACAGTTGATAGACTTTTGTACAGCACATTGGTTAGTAATAGTTACTCATTACCACACTTTTAAGTAATGTACACGTAAAAGAAAGTTCATGTGTAGTTGTGGAGCAGAAGTAGCCTGGCCTTAGCCATTCGTAAACTCCGGTCAATTATATTTTCCCTGCATGTACGTCTGGGTTTGATCTCAGTGGCTGCGTTTCATCGGTTGAATTTCAACCTACCATTCGGCGAGCGGGGGAGGCGGGTGTTGTCGGTGACGTCAAGCATTTGCGCGCATTTGCTGGTTGTAGTTCGGCAATGGCGGCGATACGAACATAAAGGAAGCTCTTCAATCCATTCTGGCTCAGCTCCCAAATATCCAGAAATTATAACTGAAGCCTTGGAATACGCAAGGAATGCTCCCAAGAGTTATGATAGCTCGCTTCACTCAACACGGGCGCACTACATACGTCACGACCACAGCTAGCGAAAATCAGATCCAATCGTTTCAAAGGAGTTCACCCCTCCCACCTGTTAACGGAGCTCAATTGAGAAAGTCCAGAACCTCTGTACGAAACGAAATGAGTACGAGGGGATGGTAAAACCAGGCTAGAGCAGAAGTGAAATCAGTGAGAAAATGCATTTTGAGAAAACAGTCACAAGTTCCTAAAGAGGACGGTTGATTCAGTTTGACCCAAAACCAAAATAAAAGAGTCTGCAGGGACGTTTCACTCTGTGGTTTTGTCGCACTAACACTTGACAACAGCAGAGGCCAGTTTCACAAACGCCTCAGACACATTTATGAATCTCTCTTTATAGACGTACCGACGTACAAACACATTTACACATTCAGCCTGCATTTCTCATTCATAAATCATTCCCAAAGCTTTACTCGTCATCCTTTTACCTTCGTGTCTTTTATAGATGAACCAGAAGACGAGCAGCAGCAAAGGCAGAGCGACCAGCCCAACGAGAGGAGACCCTGTGGGCTGCGGTTTGTCCAAGCCATTCTCAACAGAAGTGACCGAGCCGCCTGCGCAAAGAAAGGAAATGTGTCTTTAGTGGTCATTTGGAAAAACTATTAGAACGTCGAAACATATAGTCAGAATACAGTTTTTATTGCCTGTCAGACGTTTCGGGGGTCTCCCTTCTTCAGTGTCAGGCAAACAAACACTCTCACACACAGGTGCAAACACTTATACAATTGTTCAGGCAGCACTAGGTTGAAATCAGGAGGGTTGCCTATGGTCTCTACTTACAGTCCTATTTCTCAGTCAGTTAAACAAGTCATTGAGAAACATTGGCACATTTTACAGAGTGACCCACAAGTCTCTTCTGAGTTTCAGACACACCCGAGATATTTTTACAAGAGGTCATCTAGTCTTAGGGACACTTTAGTAAAAGCAGTTTTACCTACAACAAGTCTGTCACATTTTTTAACCTTGCACCTAATGGTAATTTCCCTTGCCATAATTGTGTACAGTGTCACAGCATGCTAAAACTAAATCTATCACCCATCCCAGCACGGGATTTGCATTCAGGGTTAAAGGCAGAATCACATGCAGAACATCATTTGTGGTGTATCTTTTGAAGTGTCCCTGTAACTTGTATTATGTCGGGAAAACAAAAAGAGAACTGAAAACAAGAATTTGCGAACATAAATGTGCAATAAGAAAGAAGGACGAGAAGTCGTCTGTGGTGCGACATTTTCATGAATTAAATCATACAGTCAGTGACTTGAAGTTTTGTGGCATAGAAACAGTGGCCATGCCAAAAAGGGGTCGAGACAGAGACAACCTTTTATTGAGAAGGGAATGTTTTGTATACATCAATTAGACACCATGTTCCCTAATGGACTCAATGAGGAAATTTAGTTGAACTGCTTTTTATAATTTGGTATAATAATCTTTTCTTTCTTATCAATCTGTGGAGAAGTGGGCGGACACATGAGTGGCCCTGCCCTGATTGTATAAGTGTTTGCACCCTGTGTGTGAGAGTGTTTGTTTGCCTGACACTGAAGAAGGGAGACCCCCGAACGTCTGACAGGCAATAAAACTTTATTCTGACTAGGAGTGCTGTCCTTTTTCTATTTCTACATTGTTCTTAGGAATTAGCACCCAGTCAGAGGGCATTTAGTAGGGATGGGCAACATGAAATTCATGAAACACCAAGCATTTGAAGCGATTGTGCCGAAGCTTCGAAACACAGTTCGAAACCGACTCCACAGTGACATCAAGAGGCAATGTTTCAGTACTACAACATTCACAATGGTTCAGCCGAGAGATGAAACACTACATCAGTGGGTGCTACGGGGATCAAGCATACACCCGCATCTTTGGCTGTTTTTGTTTTGTTATTGTATCTTTTGCTTTCTTTGTTGTCTATGTCGTTTTTGTTTTTCAGTAGGCTTATGTGTGAGTTAATGTTGTTGCCCTGTGCCCTTTGGCTATTTCAGTTATCCTTCATTCAGTCTAAGCTTTAAATCAATGTAAACAAACATTCAAAAAAAAAAGACACCCACGTCTTTGGGCGAAGTTACCTTGTCAACAATATGATTCAATAGATATAACCCGTAAATCACGAGTGTCCTTTGATTCTCTTCTCACATGCGAGCATGGTCGGCCAATAGCGTGCTGGGACCATTTCGGACCGACAATTTAGAGAAGACCTGCCCACTTTTCTGTGGGTTTATAGCTCAGTGATAAAGTGCTAGTCTCTGGTGCACGAGGTTCCCGGTTCGAGTATGACTTTGTCATTTTTCTAACGCTTTTTTTAACGCTCTTTTTACATGGGCCGCTTTCAAGATATTTTTTTCAGAAATATAATGTTCTATGCTGTGGAAGGACTTAGTCTATTTCTTTTCTTACTAATAACTTCTGCTTTAGAAAACACTCTCACACAAGGTACACTGTCGCTGCATACACAAGTATTTTTTTGAGAGAATGAACAAATGTGGGAATCTCTCGTCTCTCACAAAACCCACAAGGGACTGATGTAGGGTGACCAGATGAGTTGACCTGAAATTCGGGACAGGATCCCTGACACACACACACACACCACACACACACACACACACACACACATACACACGCACACACGCACACGCAAACATAGAAATATATACTGTAACACTGGACTGTATCATTTATCCACAATAATAACACTCAGATCTGCTCAAATAAACAACTCATGAAGACAGACCAATGCAGAGATAATAGCTTTGTGAACTTCCATCTTCATAATAATGAAAGCTCAGTCTTACCTGTAGCAGACAGACTGTTTTAGCTGAACTCTTACAGATGGATTTTTCTGCAGCTCTGTTACAGAGGTGATTCTTATACAGGCTAATGTCCGTAAATGCATGTTCTGGAACTTGTGCTGTCATAGTAGTTTGTCAGGCACCATTCTGTCTGAAGTCCGCCTCATCTCAGGGCACAGAAGTTTGTTGAATCCATATTTACCTCTTTGTTTTTATCGCGTCTACGAGGCCGAACGGCCCCGGGCACAAGCCAAAGCTGCATGTGGCGCTGCACGCATTTACTCCCGCCTACTAAAAATAACCAATGGCCGTGCGAGTAAGGCGGGACTTGCTAAACAGCAACCGAAGAGAGTGACGCTGACAGGCAGGAAGAGCAGCCAATCAGGGTTCAGAACAGAAGCCCATGCTCGAACCATGCAAAAACAGCGTGGTGTGTGTTTACAGTGGAGGAGAGAGGAGAGAGAAGACACAGATGAGCACAAGTCCGCGCTCTGGTCTGCGCGCCGTGTCCTGGTACTCTACAGGAGTTCTAACATATTTTTCGGGACAATTTGGGTCGGATTTGGGATTCGGGACGAGAGCCTGGATTTCGGGACTCTCCCAAATTTTTCGGGACGTATGGTAACGCTAGACAGATGTGCTGACGTCTTTTAAACTTTATGGGAGATAGGTTGAGACAGGTGCGCTGTTCTGTGGTTCGTTGAAACTCCTGTCAATCAAATGCGTGTCAGCACGCGTGCCCCCTAGTGAAACATTTGCCAAACAGCGGCGTTTCTCAGATCCAGTCACGTGACATGCACGGTTTGAACCTTGTTTTGAAGCAGTGTTTCGACACGCATGCGCCATGAGACTTCGACACTGTCGAATCCCGGGGTTCAAGACGGCCATCCCTAGCATTTAGTGAGTTGAGCGCGTTTTATGCTTGCAGCTTGAAGGTCAAAACGTCACAATGATACTTGGAGTTACCAATTCTGATTCTGAACTCTTTCTTTGTACATTGGGTAATAAAATCTGAACAGTTGTTAATGACGCCTTGTACCTTGTAAGTTATTTGTGGCAAAAAGACATTGATTGTTCACATTTGTCTCGGATCTTTGACTGATACCACTAACTTCCTTTACAAAATATGATCCGGCTTTCTGTGATTGGTTAAACGCTTGTAATCACAGCCATCGGAACTCAAAGAAATCAGCCCTGATCCAGATACACGTCTTTGTAAAGAAAAGGAAAAGCGTGGACTCTGGCTGTTACAGTGTCCAAACTAACCCTAACCTTAAGGATAGTGGAGTTTACTAAAGACCTCATCACGTGCCCCTCCATCGGCTTCATTCAGACCCTCTTGAGTTTACCTGATACATTTTTGGCAGTGATAGTATCTACCATCTGTTCCTCACCTCTCACAGCCAGCCACTGCTCCTCCGACTCTCTTCCTCTGAGCTCCTGCACTTGTAAACTCCTTCGTCAGACTTAGACACTTTAGGGTCAACTTTCTAGAGGAACTGCTCCCGATCGTTTCTCCGTCTTTAAAGAAAAGAGCCGTGTGGTTTGGAGCGGCCATCTTGTCTGTGCAAATCAGAGTCACGTTTGTTCCCTCCATCACAGGACGATGTGGACACTGCAGGAGCACGGCTGGAGGAAACATCTCACTGTTACTTTATGTCTGATCAAAGCTTTAAATATAAGACACTGACCTCTGACTCGCAGCTGATTTTCTCCTGAGAACTCTCTGTCAGACGTGGAACATCTGTACAGCCCCTGGTCGGACTCTGAGATGTTGTGGATTGTCATCTCTCCAGTTGAACTTGTGTTTAGCTCAGCACCATCTTTGTAGAAATAGAACTCTGTGGAGGTTTTTTGTTTTCCCTTTTGATGCAGTGAAGAGTCACATTGTCTCCAACCATCACTGGATGAACAGGACTCTCCAGGACAACATCACCAGCTGTTGGCCACAGTAGATCAAATATCAGTAGTTACTGTAAATTCTGGGATTGATGAGCATGATCTGGATCCTAACTCTCAAACACCCAAAAGAAAACAATGAACTGTCCTCCAAACCTGTTACTGTGATGTGGACGCTCTGGCTCCTCTCTCTGGGTCTCTGCTCTCGCACGCAGTATTCTCCAGATTCCTTGGAATACACTACTGGGATGTGGCACGGCCAAACAGTTCACTGTTTGTTTTACAGGGCGTATTTGGCCCGACACATTCCGTAGGACCTTCCACTGAGTCATGTGGTTAAAGAAGCCTTCACAGTTCACTGTGAGGCTGGTGTAATCAAGAGCTGCAGTTTAGACGGGACGATACGCGGGACGGTGATCCTGAAGAAAAGTGAAATGAATCCCAAGCAAGTTTCTCATGAACCCACCGCAGAGGCCAACTGTAAACCATACTTTGGTATATCATAGGGTGGCAGGTTAAACGTATCCAATTCATTTTTAATTGTAGTTTCTCTCAAAGAGTGTGGAGGAGGAAGCACAAAGAACAATAAGACAGAAAAAGAAAAGGACGTTCAATGAAAAATGGAAACAAAATCTAGAATGGCTGTTCTGCGATGACACTAACATGTCTAATGTAACTGTTCCAACTGCCGCAAATATGAAGGGGTTTCTTTTGTTGTCAGAACTAGCAACTTCACATTATCAGTGTACTAGGACTTATCAATGAACTTGCTGCAGTACGACATAACAGCAAGTCATCTATAATAAGCCGTCTTTTATTGTTGGTTTCTTTTATATTAGGTTTTCATGTAATCTATTACGTTTTTGGCCACAGTGACCAAAACATTAACATCAAGCCCTGTCTGCTACGTTGCTAAAATAAGAAACAAGTGAGAAACGAGTGACAAGAGCAACACAACATGACGAAAACGTGACAAAAATGCTTCAATATGTGAAAAAGCCCGACCACATGCAACAAGAAAGTTAGGATCAGTTTTGTAGGCCTTAGATTTCAAGTGAGACATTGCACTGTAAGCTTTAAGATTTGGGTCAACCAAACTGGAGAAATGTGCTCGGTTAATGGCGGAGGTTAAGAGGTTAAATAATGTAAAAATTTCAATATTTTCAAAGGAAATCCATGAAACATGCAAAGAAAACGTATGAAGAATTAAGTAACACAACTTTTTATTTTCTTACTTTATTTTAACATTGCTCAAGTAGAAGTAAAAAAAGTAGCCTACTGTATGACAGTTTCTTCAACAGTTTACTTAAAGGCCCTACATATTTGTAACAGCTCATTTCTTCACAGGGACATGTTTATAGGCACATTTCACAACTTGCAGGTCACCTTTCAGGGTCACTTACACAAAAATGCAAGAAAACTATCCTGCAAGTTCATGGAATTGATACAAATGCTTTATCATTAGATCTACAGTGTTTTCCCATGTCTGAGTTTACAATATACTAAAGGAAGACAAACAAATTCCATTCCATAACTAGAAAAAAATCTGGTATAGCTCCTTAGAGTGACTGTACTTGAGTAAATGTTACCGTGTACGACCCGCCGAAGCTACTTCCCCACTGTATAAGACCCAGACTTTATGATAATCATTAAACTTTAGTGTAGATCATGTCCAATAAGAACAGTAGACGACATTGAAGAAGCAAGTTACAGAAAGAGTCAAAGTGCATTCAACAAACTGTCAAACAGAAAAGCTCAGTGAGTTTTACCTGATCTGTGTGGAGTAACGTCATGGACAAACACAGACAACAGCAGCGTCACTGCACAGACGAACATTTACAGGTTTAATAAATAAACCTTTACTATAATAGAGTTATCGACTGTAACATTGAAGCAGTAACTCACCCACAGAGACGGAGGAAACGCTCAGCTCCATGTTCAGACTGAGATGTGACTCTGAGTCGAGGTGAAGCTTCCTCTTTACGAGTTTATTTTAGGTTCTGAGAGTTTCACTCTGACAGACTTTTACCTGAACAACATCACAACTACACAACAGCACAAAAGGAAGCACCTCCTTTAACTGATGATAAAGGCTGGTGTCTTTATGAAGGAGACTTGGTTCATAGATGAGTTAAGATTGAAATGTACAAAAGGCTGCAAACAATTAATGTTCATTTCACTTCATTTTATGTCAGTTCTTTCAAATGTAAAGCACATGCAGAGAATCAAAAACTGTTTTACTTTCAAACTGTTGGTGCACAAGACAATAGTTAACAGAGCCATATCAGATACAGACACTAGGGGGCAGCTCGGTGCAGCCTCATTTTTAGTTGCATCACCGCCTGTTGTTTACGACGAAGATCTTTATCTGTGTGGATTAGCCGCTGGTCTGGGATTTCGCCGCTAAAATCTGATGTTTAGTCGATTGATTTGTGTAAAATGTCCAATGTTCATTTGCCCCAACATGTCAACATTGCACTGTTTCTCAGCTTGGCCCGAAATCGGCTTTGTGTCCGTGTAATAACCGATTTCTCCATGTAATCTAATAAGAGAAAGGGCCGGGCAGAGCTCCTGCACTTGTAAACTCCTTCGTCAGACTTAGACACCTTTAGGGTCAACTTTCTAGAGGAACTGCTCCCGATCGTTTCTCCGTCTTTAAAGAAAAGAGCCGTGTGGGTTTGGAGCGGCCATCTTGTCTGTGCAGATCAGAGTCACGTTTGTTCCCTCCATCACAGGACGATGTGGACACTGCAGGAGCACGGCTGGAGGAAACATCTCACTGTTACTTTAATGTCTGATCAAAGCTTTAAATATAAGACACTGACCTCTGACTCGCAGCTGATTTTCTCCTGAGAACTTTCTGTCAGACGTGGAACATTTGTACAGCCCCTGGTCGGACTCTGAGATGTTGTGGATGTCATCTCTCCAGTTGGACTTGTGTTTAGCTCAGCACCATCTTTGTAGAATAGAACTCTGTGGAACTTTTTTGTTTTTATTTTCGATGCAGCGAAGAGTCACATCGTCTCCACCATCACTGGACGAACAGGACTCTCCAGGACAGCGCCACCAGCTGTTGGCCACAGTAGATCAAATATCAAGTAGCTACTGTAAATTCTGGGATTGATGAGCATGATCTGGATCCTAACTCTCAAACACCCAAAAGAAAACAATGAAATGTCTTCCGGACCTGTGACTGTGATGTTGACGCTCTGGCTCCTCCTCTCTGGGTCTCTGCTCTCGCACCAGTATTCTCCAGAGTCCTTGGGATACACTACTGGGATGTGGCACGGCCCAAACAGTGAACTGTTTGTGTTACAGGGCGTTGTTTGGCCCGACACATTCCGTAGGACCCTCCACTTAATCACTTTGTTAAAGAAGCCTTCACAGTTCACTGTGAGTGTGTCGTACTCAACAGCTGCTGTTTGGACAGGATGATATGAGGGACAGTCATCTCTGAGGGGGAGAAAAACAGTTAAATTAATCCACAAAGCATGTTTCTCATAAACCCACCACAGAAGCCAACTGTGGCTAAAGAAGGTGCTTACCATGAAGAGGAGGTCTGTCACGATAACACAATTTGAAGATCGATATATTACTAATATTAATCATATTAATTTGAACTCGGGTCAAATGAGCTGACTGGAATCAGACTCGAGTCACAATTTGCGCGACTTGAGACTTACTTGATCAAAGCTTCAAAAAGACTTGACTTAGGACTTGCTGTTGTGACTTGAGACTTAACTTGGACTTGATACCAATGACTCACTGACTTGCTGTGCTTTATAGTTATTATTGATTTGAGTGTAAATATTGGAAGAACAGGATTCATTGCGTAAAACCAGCGCATCTATGTTTACATATGGCAATTAGCCACATGCTTTTTGGGTTTCCCGACACAGCGTGAAAAGGCAGGAGGAAATGTGTGTTTCTTTGGATGCATTAAAATTACAGGGAACTTACACAAAAACTGAAAGTAACAAAAATGAAAATATTATTTTATATTTATCTTTCAGACTGCAGGTAAAGAAACTCATGTTTAAAAGACTCTTGTTTTAAGATCTTTCAAATGCTGTCCAAGTAATGTTGCACATAGACTGGAGCAATCAAAGTATTTTATTTTTATTTTTTATTATGTGGCGATTTAAGTTAATAAGACTTTAAATCCAAATCCATTAGATTTTGAAGTTTGATTTTACCCTAAATTTTCAAAATCGCTATATCTTGAGAAAGCTCTTGTTGCATGTTTTCAAGTAGATTAAACACATTTGAAAGGAAGAATTCATAATCCTACAGTGAACCTTTGGCTTAACACTGACGTTTGTGACTGAAGTGACTTGCAGCTAAAGCATAAGACTCGATTTGACTTGACCGCAGGACCAGGAATGGCTAACCGCTGCCCTAGTGTCTGTGAGCTCTCCCTGCAGACCTCAGCCCATCTCATAAGCACTGACAGCCCTCAGATTAGCTCTCTCTGCACAATACAGCTTTATGTCTGTATTTTCAACTAAAGACATCCAGCCATGTCAATAAATACTGTAAGTCTGTAGCCGAACTGTTAGCACCCGGAGCTAATTAGCAGCTTAGCAGCTAGCACGCTTCGATCCGGTGAAACAAGTAGTATGCACTAATAACGTCAATAAAGCCGGTAACTTCATAAAGCAGCCTTTATGATGATCACACACTGAGCTGGGCTTGTTGATTTGTAATTTGTGGTTTATTGCAGACTTTTCATCAACAATGAGCTGTAGGTGTTTGTAAAAAGCTAACCTGGAATAACCATTTTCTACCAGCACAAATGATGTCCCTCTATTCAAGTGTATGGCTGGATATCGGCTTAAATACTGGGGAGATCCTGGTGTAGACCATGGGGGTATACATAAGACATGGCAGGAGCAAAGAGGGACTAGTTCTCCCAAAACAGCAGTTATTTTTCAATCAAGAGCTCCTTCCAAGATGTGGCTATGCTTCAGAACACACTTAAAATCACTCGCCCGTGACGTCTCAATTAATCAGTGGTTTTGCAAAGCCTAATATCACAAACATTAAGGCAGAACAGTCTCCAACACGTTCGGTCTGAATGCAGTATGCAACAGGAAGTGCACTAAGTGAAAAACTGTCATGTTTTGATCACAGCGCCACTCAGTGGAGGAAATTTTGGGAGAGCAGAACGCCCGAATTGACCTGGACTTACTTGGGTCTTGGACCTTCACAACTCAGACTTGGCTCCAAACTTGCATTTAGTGACTTTCTCCCACCTCTTCCAGAAAAACTCTTTCGAAAGTGCATAATCTTAAAGATCTCTCTATAAACATGAATTATAATCTACGTAGGGTAATACATTTAGTATTACATAAGAGAATGTGACAAAAATGCAAATATGTACGAACGATAAATGTTGAGCCCACAAATCTAAGGTTTATCAAATGATAAGACGATGTAGTAATATCGTGACAGCCCTAGTGAAGAAAGTGAAGGAATAATACATAAACATTGTTAAATGATTTTGTCTACAAAAGTGCTAATTATTAGTGAGCTTCACAGTGGCAGCTGGTGATGTAAACTCTAGGTGGAGCTGTTACTCACAGTGTTCATGTTACTAAATACTAATACTAAACACATTTACTGCCGCTTATGAGACTAAAAGAAGCATGTAACCACATATTAGCAAATACCCAGGGAACACAGACAACTCTTATTCTCAGAGCATCAGACCTACAACAAGAGTTGTCGCCATGCTGACCCCTCATACGCACACACGCAACTTTATATATGCCACACATTTCACACACAAGGCAACTCAATGCACCTTACAAAAGAAGATAATGCGAAATTACAATCACAAGGTCAAATACGCACAAATATCTACTTTTATCCACATACAAAGTTGCCTAATAGACCTTTAAAAAAAAACTGAGAGGAAAAATAATTAAGAAACATTAGGGGTAAAGTGAGAATACACTGGGAAATAAAAGGACAGAATTTAGAGAGAGAGAAATTTGAGAAAATAAAACAAATCTAGATGTAGCCAGCACACTTTTACATATTTCTGATGTTTTCAAAAATATCACTTCATAGTTGTTATTGAGAAGGTTACACAGATATTGAGATATTCATTTCTGTCAGTATCTCCCAGCCCTACGCTGCACTCTTTGGGTAACATGGCACTTTCAACATGAACTGCTGTCATAATATAATTATATTACTTTTGGTCCCATAAAAAGTGCGAGGCACACACACAAACGGTGGTAATTCCTACATTGTTCATCTGATTTGGATGTAAATACTCTCAATTTAAAGTTTAAGCACATCTTGGTTGTTTCATTTCAAATCTTTTGTGGTGGTTTATAGAGCCAGATGATTTCAAGATGAAAGAAAAAAAGAAAATGCGGCCTGTTTTTCATATATTTTTGAGTGTAAAACAGAAATTCATTCAAATTAAAAAAGAACATTCCGCCCTTAAGAATCATAAGACACAATGACTTAATACAATGGGGGTCCCAAGGTGTTTACGTGTCCATTTTTTGGGTCCCAGCCAAAACATTCTCCCAAACTTTACCGCCCGCACCCCAAAATCACTCAACATACACGGGGACCCCATTCTCTAAAATGTAATGAGCATTTATAATATTTTAAGATGCAAGACATTCAAAGTCTGGTTGAAAGATGTTAGTTTGAATGCTGTATTTTGATATTTGGTTTATTTTCACTTGAATATGCTGTTTACAGTCAAAAATACTTCAAAACTGACCCCCACTTTGGGAACCACTGGTGTAGACGACTGTTCCAATAAGCACAGTAGATCACAACAGTGAAAAAGCAACATTATACAGACAGTAAACTCACTAAAGGTGTAACATAGAAAAGTGTATTTACCTGATCTGTGTGAAGTGACGTTTTGAACAAACACAGACAACAGCAGCATCACTGCACAGACGGACATTTACAGGTTTAATAAATAAAACTTTACTATAATAAAGTTATCGACTGTAACAATGAAGCAGTAACTCACCCACAGAGACAGAGGAAATGCTCTTCACGAGTTTATTTTGGTTCTAAGAGTTTCACCGACGTCTACCTGAACAACATCACGACTGCACGACAGCACAAAAGGGAACCACATCCTTTAACTGATATCGGCCTCTATTGGCCAAACCCCTCATAATGGTATCGGACCCAAGAATCCATGTCCGTCGGGCCCTAGTTTGTTCTATTTTAAACGTACCATTGTTTCCATTTTGAGCCCAATGTGCTGTCACAATTAACACTGTGGTTAACCTCTTAACTCCGCCTTATCCATCCATACATACATACATACATCTTCTTCCACTTGCCCGTTGCCGGGTCGTGGGGGCAGCTGTTGGAGCTGCGCCCCCTGCAGGTGGTGGGTCCACAGAAGGACGGCCTCAAGGTTCTGACCGGGACTGTTGGTCTCTCATAAGGGGCTTCTGAACCGCTCTTTGTCTGACCCGTCACCTAGGACCTGTTTGCCATGGGAGATCCTACCAGGGGCACGAAGCCCCGACAACAGAGCTCCCAGGATCATTCAGGCTCAACCCTCCACCACGTTAAGGTGGAGTTTCCGGGAGGGGTCAAGAGAATCAAACATAAATTAAAGACGCTCGCGGCGATAAAGGCCCTCACCCCAGGCGCAGTCCCCCCTTGCGACCGCCCCTGCTCGCTCTCGCCCCGGCGTCACACCCTACCTGGTCTGTTTTCCGCCTGTTAACTCTTGCCCGGCCCACTCTCGCCTGAGCCTTCACCACCCACGGCCTCACTCTTGCCGCAGGTATGGTGCCGGCCCACTCTTGCCTCAGCTCAAGGCCCGGCTACGCTCGCTGCAGCGGTGCTTTTCACTCGCTGTATAGTTGAAATCCTTTCTATGGCCAGTGAACTGCAATACTAGGGAGAGCCACCAGGCAACAGCACCTGACAGAGGTGCCAAATTCCACAGAAGTCCTTTCCGCATACATCTATTTGTAGTATAGGCACCAAACCCGTGGTGCTGCAGGTCTGGAACACCCACTCAAATCTGTGGGCATGCACGCAAATTTGCCTTGATTAAAATGATTCAATACTGTAAATTCGCCAACCTGTAGTAAAACAATCTGTATTCATGCATATTTTACATTGGGACTACTGGGAGACAGCTTTTGCGATTTCGCTTATATGTGCAGCGGCCATGTGAAAAGAAAAGCATTGGAAAGTGTCTAAGCCATGTTTGAACTGGCAACCTCCTGCACCAAAGACCAGCACACTATCACTGAGCTATAACTCCATAATGTAAAGCCCTGAGGTGGGCTACTTTGGTCTAAATTATTGGGCTGAAATTACCAGGCCGAAAGTCCCAGGACGCCACTGAAGGAAAGAGGTCAATTCAGGTCATGTTTACCCCTCTATTTTCTCAATTTGTTTTTGATATGTTTTGCCTCAATTGTTTCCCTACTGTCCCCCCATTTCTTTCTGTGTAGTTTGCATATTTCGAAACTGTTCTTTCTCCATGTTTAATGGGGGTGGGACCATAGGCGGCGATTCATGTTTTTCCCAGTAGGTGCCCAGTCCCAAAAAAATGTAGTAGAGTGGGGTGATACTAAATAGTTGGCTTTAAATAAATAAGGTTGCCACAACGCCACCCAGTATAACTGGGAAAACAACTTAAGCAAGGTTCTTACTTAAGGCACACAGGTTCATTAAAAGGACCGGGCAGAGGCAAATGATTTACAAGAATATGTTTTGCTTTTATTATATAAGTTAAGTTTGGTTTCTACAAAAGTTAATTTCATGTTTCACTTGAGTCCTTCATTTAAAGTTGAGTCCAGCGCCTATTTACAGGTAGAGAAACGCATGTAGCGCGACAGCTTACAAACAGACAGGGGAAACACAGATGACAACAGGGGAGGCATGATAGTGCTGCCAGGACCCAGTTGGCGAAAGAGAGCACAACACCCTACGAGCCCGCAGACCCCGGACCGCGTCCAGCTATACGGCACCACTCGGACCGGCATCAGCGCTGTCTGAACAGTAGGAGCTTAACGAAATGTACCGACATTGATACCACAGAACTGTAGGACGACGCGTTTACCATCAAGGCATGGAAGTTGCATTTAGAGTTGCTGGCCTTAAGCCTCACGTTGCCGGCTTGACGCTCCCGACACAACGAACAACTAGACAACCCCAGACTAGCCGCTAGCCACACTGTGTCCTGCAGCAGGTGTGACGGCAGAGAGGTGAGAGGGCAGGTGATACGGAAAAGGCCCTTTTTATAGCGCGCCCCGTACATTTAATTGTCTAAACGCAGGGACACCTACCCCACCTCACTACAAAAAGAAAGAAAAAGAGGTTGAAATGATCCTGCAAACTCGTGAATGGGAGCCCAGTGTTCTACCTATGGAGCTAGACAGACAGCTGTAGCTGAAAAGGACTTAGAGTAATATTAATATGAAATGGAGGGATAGCTTTACATTTTAGCCAATATTAATTGAATCATTTTATAATTAGGGCAAATTCGCCTGGGAGGCCAAATATTTAAGAGGACGGTCCAGCCACGCAGCAACCTCAATGGGTGAAACAATATTTTGGTCAGACACAAGCAGTTGGAGGAACACACAAATAGAAGGACAGGAAAAAGCCAATCACAACTTCCTGTGATGGTAAAGTCCAAAAAAGCTGAATTTGGAGCCAAAAACTGAGAAATTAAAGTTTCTTTCTGTGACAGATTGGTAGAATAAAGGCGTAGGAGTGTAAATGTGTGGCTTTTGTTAATAAAGGGGGAAATTGACGTAGTTCAGGAGAAACTCCGAGACCGAGACCAGTTTGCTGCCAGGCTAAGAACTCTAGCTATTTTGACGGTGGATGGGCGGGCCACTTACAAGCCACCTTAAGCCACTTTAAGCCTTTGGGCAGTTTTTGCCATTTTATTTCTCCCAACTACATTACTCAGAGTGATGCCTCTTTGATATGTTGATCCCCATGACAGGAAAGGCCTGTATGATTATTTTCACAACTCCATACCATCCCAATTTTTATTTGAATTTTTCAAGAAAAACCTTTGAGGGGGCGCCACTGGGTCATTTTTGGCGATAGCGGCTGCATTTGCACATGATTAGGTCCAGCTCGGGAATGTGCTTGCACGCCGGATTGGGTCCAATCCGACAAAGTCTGTGAAAGATATGAGACTTTGAATTTTGTTGAAAATGGCCTCTGAGTTGCAGGCTTGTCATGACCACGCCCAATAATATTAACAAAATTGAAATGATGATTATTAAAGCCACATGGGTCTGGGACATGTTGGCTAACATTTGAGGCTTTCAATTGAAAACTCGGGGATCAGGGGTCAGAAGTTCAAGAGGTACGATTTTGAAGGTTCGAGGTTCGGGCCAAGATGGCCGACTTCCTGTGGTGTTTAGGGCGGGGCCATAATATAATTTTTTACATGTCCTGACGTGTTCTATGTCCCTGGCCAGTGTCACCTTTGTACGATGACATTTTTTGTGACCAGGCTCTCACTGACTCAATGTAAACTGCCTGTTTGAATGGGCGCCACTGAGCCATCTTTAATTATTTTCTCTCGTGGACCTCACCCAAAATTAGAGCTCCCGGAGCACTAATTTCTGATCCCTGTTACTTGCATATTCTTGCCTTTTCTGTTTCCATTATTGATTTTAATTAGTCCCACGTGGGACACGGTGTGTCCATTGCTCGGGCCTAAAATGTATTATAAATATATTATTTTGTTTGAAATATATTAGTTTCCATTATTAACCATGTGAAGTTGATCAAACTGAGAGTGTGCTTTGCTTTTTTATGGCCACTAGATGGCAGAAAAATACAAGTGATCCATGGGAAATAATCTATTCTTGAACGTTTAAATAAATCCAAACCACGACACATGATCGCCTCAAAAGTTGTTAAAATTAGATAATATTTCTCCACAGTTAAATTTTCCAAGTTATATTATTTATTTATTTTTAATTTTTTTTAATTTTTTTTTAATTTATTTAACACACAGTAAGAAGATACAGTGACAAGAAGAAGAAAAAAGAAAAAAACATTAAACATAAATAACATTGTTTTTTTAAACAATATGTACAGTAATAACACATTTTTCTTGGTAGGAATTGTGAGGGATGGTTAGGTTAGAGGGAGAGAAAAAAAAAGAAAGAAAAAAAGAGGGGGGATGGGCAACATTGAGTTCACAAGTTTAATGGCTATGATTAAGTTGACTTATTTTGTTGAATTTGTGTGCGTGTGTCTATGATTGCTGTATAAGAGTGAAAGGTAAGGTATGTGTGTCCATTATTAGTATACTACGTAACATGACAGATAAATAATAAAAAACTTAAAAAAAAGTTAAAAAAATAACAATAATAATATAAAAATAAATAAATAAAAAAAGGAAGAAAATATATAATAGTAACAATAACAATAAATAAGTGAAATAAAAAAATTGAGAGGAAAATTCAAAACAAGCGAAAAATTAAGAAATGAATACATGAAAAATATATGAAAAGCATAGAGGACACTGATGGAAATCATAATATATATATATATATATATATACATACATACACATACACATATACACTCACCTAAAGGCTTATTAGGAACACCATACTAATACTGTGTTTGACCCCCTTTCGCCTTCAGAACTGCCTTTATTCTACGTGGCATTGATTCAACAAGGTGCTGAAAGCATTCTTTAGAAATGTTGGCCCATATTGATAGGATAGCATCTTGCAGTTGATGGAGATTTGTGGGATGCACATCCAGGGCACGAAGCTCCCGTTCCACCACATCCCAAAGATGCTCTATTGGGTTGAGATCTGGTGACTGTGGGGGCCATTGTAGTACAGTGAACTCATTGTCATGTTCAAGAACCAATTTGAAATGATTCGAGCTTTGTGACATGGTGCATTATCCTGCTGGAAGTAGCCATCAGAGGATGGGTACATGGTGGTCATAAAGGGATGGACATGGTCAGAAACGATGCTCAGGTAGTCTGTGGCATTTAAACGATGCCCAATTGGCACTAAGGGGCCTAAAGTGTGCCAAGAAAACATCCCCCACACCATTACACCACCACCACCAGCCTGCACAGTGGTAACAAGGCATGATGGGTCCATGTTCTCATTCTGTTTACGCCAAATTCTGACTCTACCATCTGAATGTCTCAACAGAAATCGAGACTCATCAGACCAGGCAACATTTTTCCAGTCTTCAACTGTCCAATTTTGGTGAGCTCGTACAAATTGTAGCCTCTTTTTTCCTATTTGTAGTGGAGATGAGTGGTACCCGGTGGGGTCTTCTGCTGTTGTAGCCCATCCGCCTCAAGGTTGTGCGTGTTGTGGCTTCACAAATGCTTTGCTCCATACCTCGGTTGTAACGAGGGGTTATTTCAGTCCAAGTTGCTCTTCTATCAGCTTGAATCAGTCGACCCATTCTCCTCTGACCTCTAGCATCAACAAGGCATTTTCGCCCACAGGACTGCCGCATACTGGATGTTTTCTCTTTTCACACCATTCTTTGTAAACCCTAGAAATGGTTGTGCGTGAAAATCCCAGTAACTGAGGAGATTGTGAAATACTCAGACCGGCCCGTCTGGCACCAACAACCATGCCACGCTCAAAATGGCTTAAATCACCTTTCTTTCCCATTCTGACGTTCAGTTTGGAGTTCAGGAGATTGTCTTGACCAGGACCACACCCCTAAATGCATTGAAGCAACTGCCATGTGATTGGTTGATTAGATAATTGCATTAATGTGATATTGAACAGGTGTTCCTAATAATCCTTTAGGTGAGTATACATACACATACATTTTAAATTTAGAAGGGGAGGAGCTCATGGCCAGCAACATCAATACCGCTGAAAAAAATTGATAAAAAAATAATAAAAAAATTCAATTGTGCGTAATATTGGCTATAGTTTGGTATAGATTTTTTTTAATTTTAGTTTTAGTTTGAGGTTCTTTGTCGAGTGTGTATGCATTAAAAAAAGCCAGGGCATGTGGGCCTGTTGCGAGCCGAGAGAGCCCCACTATACAGGCCCTCGCCCTGCTTGTTCTGTCATGTTGTGTTTGTCCTATATGCGTGGTGCATTAAAAAGGCTGGACAGTTGTGGACCTGACGCGGTGGGCAATACTCACCAAGCATCAGGCCCCCTTCTTGTCTGCCCTGTTACTTCTTGGTTGAGTGTGCTTGTTTATTTTCTTTTTTCGTATTCTTTTCTTCGCTCGTTTACAACAGGATTAATGTACTGACATCAATACTTGGCCATAACCTCAAAGATTAATCATATTTATACAAACTATCACATTATTTTATTATGTCATATTAACGTAGAAAGAAAATAAGGCAAATAATAAGTATGAATACTATAGTGAGTAAATAAGTAAATACAAAAAAGAAATACAAAAAAAATATTTTTTTATTAATATAAATAAAAAAAGATTCAAATATTCATTTCTGAAGGACATGAGTGTATGCGTGCGTGTGTGTATGTATTTGTGTGTATGTATGAGGAAGGCAGTGCAGTATGCAGGAGTGTACTTGGTATTTAAAATTAATTGTATCATCTACAAAATCAGCTGTTAGGGCAGCTGGGTGGGGGTTTGTTGAGGGGAGTTACTGCCCTCTTCAACTGGCCCGTTCTACACCCTGGCTTTTTAATGCACCTCATTATGCAGGGCTTACATCATACTTCACATATAACTCAATTAAACAAATATAATAATAATGATAAATAAACCCGAATTAAATTATATTAAGGATGGTATTGACAACTGGGAAGTAGCAAGATCTCAGAATATAATATGTATTAATGCACCTTTAATAATGATAATTAATGATAATTAAACCCAAATTAAATTATATTGAGGATAGTAATGACAACTGGGAAGTAGCAAGATCTCAGAGTATAATATGTATGAATGCACCTTTATAACATAAAAGTAGCACATTCTTTTGTTCTTTATTTTGCTGTTGTTTTTGTCTTATTCTTCATCATTTATTGTTACTTTGCCCTATGTTCCTTTGTTTATGATTTGCTACCTTGTAATATTAAATGTAATGTTACTATTTTTATTTTGGGGTGGGCGCTTATAAGCCTTTGGCTTCAGCCCACTCCCTTTGAGCAGGTTAACTGCTCAAACAAATAAATAAACTAAACTAAACTAAACTAAATTATTTATCATTGTGTTTAGTTGAGTTAGCTGAGATGTTAAATAAATAATGAAGGGATTCCAATTTTCTATGAGGGACGGTATGTCATCGTTGTGGGAGATTGTTATTAATGTTGAAATATGATCTGATACAACGTTTGTCCATTGGTTGATGAATAATTTTCTTGGCGATTGCTAGAGAGGCAAGTGTACTATTTTGGTATTTGAGTGGAAACATTTTCGGCTGAATGTGACCTAATAGACAGAATGACGGGCAGAGGGGGATTCTGCAGTTCAGGATATCAGAGAGTTTTTGTGTAATTGTTTGACAGAAAAGCTGTACAGGTGAACATTCCCATAATGCATGTATATACGTGTCTCTGACTCCCATAGTGCATTGTGAACATATATCAGTGTCTGTGAAACCCATTTTGTGTTTTTTGTATTGAGTGATATGTGTCTGGTGGATGATTTTGTATTGTATAAGCTGCAGGTTGGTATGTCGAGTCATTGTGAATGTGTTTCTGCATATTTCTAACCAATGTTGGGGGCTGTTCTTGCAGCACTTTTTGTAATGATTCATTTATCTCTTTGCGCTGTGTGGCTGCCTCCACAGTTATTGCAGTTTGTGATGGGTTTTGTGTCGTGCTTATTTGCTGGACCATGTCTTATCCTGTACTGCCCTCTAGTGGACCTTGGGTGTAGCGCATCCACTGTTGCTTGCTTTGCGAGGGCTTTCGTGTTCTCCTCAGTCACTTCATAGATACGGCAGATAGAAATGGCCTTAGAAAGGATTAAGTCATTATCACGTAACAGGGCCTTCCTAATTCTGTCATTGTTGATGCCACACACGATCCTATCACAAATCAGATCATCTGTTAGCTCTCCAAAGTCACAACTTTTCACTTTGATTTTCAAATCACTGATGATCGATTCTATGGTCTCACCTTGTTTCTGATTTCGAGTGTGAAATTTGTGCCTTTCCATTGTTTTGTTATGCTGTGGGTTGCACATTTCTCGAAATTTGCATTTGAGACACACGGGGTCTTCTCTTGACTCGGCTCCATTTTCACCTGGTGCCCTAACTTCTGTGGCGTAGACAAATGAAAGCTCATGTCAATGGCTTCTGCTCCTGCGAGATTGAGGAGGATGTATGCTTTGTCTTGGCAGGTTTATCTGCGTGTGCCGCCTCGATGAAGATGTCATATTCTCTTTCAAAAAGATGCCAATTCTCGGCGATGTCTCCCTCAAAAACGAGCGGGTCCGGTCTGCGAAATCCCTCCGCCATAGTTAGCTAGCCGTAACTTTTAATTTATTTTTATTTTTTACTTCTTCGATGCTTGGCGACAAATGATAGAAAAACTCACGATCGGTAGGTCCGAAACATCTTCTGACACCATGTCGAAATGAGTGAGGAGATTTGATTTGACTTTGTAGTTTTAATAACAGTTTTTTTACAGAGCTTTACAACATGACAGCATCGTGTTGACCAGTAGGTGGAGCATGCGCAGTGGCAAGTACGGCATGAGATGTAGTACACACATAAGAGCAATGATCTACAATTATTTTATTTTTTATTTTTTCATTTTTAGTCCAAATCAGAAATGCATCAAATTAAAGTTGAAGTTATAAAAATGCTAAGTTTGGGAGGGACAGTTTAATTGTGAGTGGCACATAAAGTGGGGTAACAATGCACATGAGGAACGCGCCCTGAATAGAATAATATTCATTAATATCTCAAAAACTATAAGAGCACAGTCACATTTTTACAACAAAAACAACTGACTTATGTTTTTGTAAATGCGAGTATATGATGGGTTCCAGGTTATTAAAAAAAAAAAATAGAAAAGTGGGGAGTGCACAAGTATTCATACAGCATGACTTAATACTTTGTGGAACCCCTTTTGCTGCAATAACAGCAGCAAGTCTTTTGGAGTATGACTACAAGGTTTCCACATATAGAGACAGATTTTTTGGGGGGATGATGTGTAGAAACAGTCTACTGTGTGAGGTTTCATGAATCAGAGCACGCAATACCATTAAAATACCCAAAGATCTGTTGTTTTTATATTGTAAACTTATCTTATCATTATGGTATGAAAAGCGCTCTCTAAGCAATGTTTGAGTGATTTGCTTTATTGATTGATATATTCTTTTTATTTTCCATAGTTTATTGCTTATTATTTATCATTAGCAAAAAATGACAATGGCAATACAATCTATTCGGATTCTGATTCATACTTGGATTCATACTCATACTGTATATAATATATCACTGTTTTTGATTTGAACATTAAATTATTTTCAACATAAAAGTTACAGATGTTACACAACACATTCTCAAGCCAGTGACAGTTTATGAATTGATATTAAAAAATTACAAAGAACAATAACAACCTTCTGCTGTGAGGTGAGATCAATACATGAAACCAAATAAAACAGATACACATAATGAAACTGGTAAACAATGGTTTGTTGTGGAGCAATAACCTTTTTGCTCCCTGTGCTTTACTGCTTTGAGGGGGAGTTTGACAGGGGTGTGGCTTATCCCAATGAGATGTAAATGAGCCCTATTGTCACTCCCAACAGCAGAGAGGTGAGAATGGCCCAAACTTTGGAGAGGTTTTTCAGCCCTTTGGGCTTTTTGGAGTTGTTAACTTCAAATCACCGCTACGCCTCCAAATATTATCAGATTTCCATGTGTTACACATCGTTGGAAAGCTTGGAGACTACACTTTAATAATCTGTGAAAATCTCAAAATGTCCCTCATTCCTGTGACTGGTCACATTTGTAAATAAAGCACATTTTTTAAAGTTGAGTTTTATAACCATTTCTTGTGTCGTGCCGTCCCAGTCATTGACAGATTCTGCCACTATTTAAAACTATTCCAAAGTTCCTCAAAGTGAAGATACACGCAGACTCTAGTGGATCTGGGAGTAAAAACCGTCGTCTGCCACCGTCACACGACTCGACTCCACGGATTCTTTATAAACAGAAACAATCAGGCAGAAGTGATTAAACGGTTCAATAAAGCTGTTAAGTTTGTGAATGTAAGAATAATCAGATAAAATACATGAAATCTCACTTTTGCCTTTGTTTTCCTTCACCACGCTGTAGAGTTCAGCCGCTTCTGTCGCTCCATGATCTAAAAGGAAATGGATTTATTAAAAACGTAAATGATGAACTGGGTCACATTTGTATGGTTACCGTTCCTCTTCTTCTTGTCGACGCTGCTGTACAGCTCTGCTTTAGCGTCCGCTCCACGGCCTGCACAGAGTCAGGGTTTTAGATTTTCAAAAACAAACGTGGAGCAAAGTTTAGTTCCACTCAAATTAGAGTAACCCTGTTTACTACGGTCGACTCTTTTCTGCAGCAGGGATTTGGATCACAGTCAAATTCAGTGTTTTTTAATGTAATTTCAATGCCCAAATAATATACTTATAATGCAGAAAAGCCAAACAGAGAATGAGGGGGGCTGTGATATTCTGAAGCAAATCAGAGACAACGGGAAACTTCTGAGGAAAAATATGTACAAAGTAACTGAAAACTGCAGTGAAATGTGTTTTAGATCATTTTTGTAGATTTCTATATATTTTGGGGGAAAAATGTCAATGCATTAAAAAAAGTCTTTATTTTCCAAAAAACTTTGATTTAATGACGTTTCTGGACTTAATTTTGGGACAATTCATTCCCAGAACTGCTTTGTGCCATTTCAAAGCCTGGAAGTTATGAAACGGGTTTATAAACTCCTCGCTGTGAAGAACTGGGACAGTAGGAGGGAGTTTGGAAGTTTGGGCAAAACAAACGCACGTTCCATCTTTTATTGTTTGTCAAACCCTAAACAATAAAAGCTCAACTGTTTTGTCACATGTCTTTTCCATTGTTGCCTCCAGAGGGCGCTCCAGACCAACTCAAACTCACTCCTTACTGTCGTCACTAACAGTGATGCCAGTAACGAGTTACTATAATCAAACTACTTTTTCCAGATCAGTAATCAGATTTAAGTTACTTTCCAAGTCTCTGTGAGTTACAATTCTGTCATTTTCCTTAAAGCAGTACTAAGTAACTCGTGCCCTAGAGGCCATAAGCGCCACTACAGGTGTCGTAGCATGTTGTGTTTTTTTACTCATTAATTGTCCGTGAGAGTAAATACTACGCTGACAGAAAAGACAAAGGGACAGAGGGATATTGTTCATCCAATTACACAATGGAGATCATTTTATTCACTCAAACTTGGCTGTAAATACTGTTTAAGTGGCGCTAGCCCGCAGTTAGCTTTGCCCGTTAGCCTGTTAGCTTCTTCTTCGTGATTCCATTAGTGTGTATTGGTGACTCTGACCTGGTCAGAGACACCAGGGGGAGATGAAAACCCCCCAATCATCCCATTAACACTTGTATTACCCCAGAGGGACTACGGAAAGGATTTATTAAGGTAAACACGTTACTAAGTTCTGCTTTAAGAAAAATATAAAGGCTTCTAGAGCTAGCTTCCTGAGGTTGCTTAATAAATCTGACTCCTAGCACCTTCTTCAGTAGTAGTATATATTGTGTCTTGTTTATATTGTTGTGGCAGTTGGACGGTACAAAAGAACATTTCACTGCATGTCATACTGTATGAATATGTGTGAGACAAACTAAACTAAACATCACATTTTCAGCCTGAAAACGTCTTACGTAGATGACAATAGAGGAGGAGACAGAAGGAAATGAGTCACTTTTCTGAATCTGTGGAGCTTTGTTAATGTTACTGTAAAAATGCACTTCAATAACGTAACAGTAACTTGTAATCTGACTTAGTTACTTTTAAATCAAGTCGTCACTGAAGGAGTAATCAAGAATCTGTAATCACAACACTGTTATCTATGAATGACTTACTGTTGTTCTTGGGCTTGTTCACGATGCTGTACACGGCCGTCTCCGCTCGGCTCCAAACGGGATCTGAAAAACCACGGGCACAGAGTCAGTTTGATTTTGCAGAAGAGAAACAATTTCCATCACGCCTGCGAATGAGTTTGTAATGAGAGTGACTTCATTCAGGCTTTGGAACATTCGAATTGTGTTTTCAAGTTTCACCTCGTAACCCCCACCTGAACCGAGCACATTTTCTCCAGTTCAGCTTTACCCAAATCTAAAAGCTTCTTGGAAAAGCGTTAAAAAAATGAGACGAGAACAAAGATGAAAATGAGAGCAACGAAAATGTGCCAATAAGTGACAATAGAGTGACAGAAATGTGACAGAAAGTGACGAAAATGTGACACAATGCGAGAAGAAGATCAGTTTAAATGAGTTTTGAAAGGCCTACTGTATAGGCTGTGACCTTTTAGTTTTGGGTAAAGCTAAATTGGAGAAAATGCACTTGGTTAAGGCGGGGGTTAAGAGGTTAAGTAAATAGACAGTTGATAGACTTTTGCACAGCACATTGGTTAGTAATTAGTTACTCATTGACATTTTCTAAAGTAAAGGCCACACTTTTAAAGTAATGTACATGTAAAAGAAAGTTCATGTGTAGTTGTGGAGCAGAAGTGAAATCAGTGAGAAAATGCATTTTGAGAAACGGTCACAAGTTCCTAAAGAGGACGGTTGATTCAGTTTGACCCAAAACCAAAATAAAAGAGTCTGCAGGACGTTTCACTCTGTGGTTTTGTCGCACTAACACTTGACAACAGCAGAGGCCAGTTTCACAAACGCCTCAGACACATTTATGAATCTCTCTTTATAGACGTACCGTTTCCAGCGCGTGGCCGCTCCCCCACTTCAGTGATCTCAGAGCAGATGTCTGTGGTTTCAGACTCTGCAGCGGCTGAAATACAAACACATTTACACATTCAGCCTGCAGTGGGCTGTGGGCCTGAAGGAGAGTTTATAAGAGCACCTCGGTTTGTACGTTTGGGTTTCATTACCGCGGAGTAGATTTCACTTCCACAGCTCAGTCTTTGTTTTTTTACTCATTAATTGTCCGTGAGAGTAAATACTACGCTGACAGAAAAGACGAAGGACAGAGGGATATTGTTCATCCAATTACACAATGGAGATCTTTTTTTTCACTCAAACTTGGCTGTAAATACTGTTTAAGTGGCGCTAGCCCACAGTTAGCTTTGCCCGTTAGCCTGTTAGCTTCTTCTTCCTGATTCCATTAGTGTGTATTGGTGACTCTGACCTGGTCAGAGACACCAGGGGAAATGAAAGACCCCCAATCATCCCATTAACACTTGTCTTACCCCCAGAGGGACTACGGAAAGGATTTATTAAGGTAAACACGTTACTTAGTACTGCTTAAGAAAAGCAGTACTAAGCTTCACAAACACCTCAGACACATTATGAATCTCTCTTTATAGACGTACCGTTTCCAGCGCGTGGCCGCTCCCCCACGTCACTGATCTCAGAGTAGATGTCTGTGGTTTCTGCAGCAGCTGAAATACAACACATTTACACATTCAGCCTGCAGTGGGCTGTGGGCCTGAAGGAGAGTTATAAGAGCACCTCGGTTTGTACGTTTGGGTTTCATTACCGCAGAGTAGGTTTCACTTCCACAGCTCAGTATTTGACCTGAAACACAGAGACTTTAAAGGAACTGTTGTTTTTAGGCTCAGTATGTCAGTAACACTTTGTGATAGTTTAGCATTTGTAAAGCACTGGGAAATACTTCACTTCTCATTCATAAAGCTTTACTCGTCATCCTTTTACCTTTGTGTCTTTTATAGATGAACCAGAAGACGAGCAGCAGCAAAGGCAGAGCGACCAGCCCAACGAGAGGAGACGCTGTGTTACTTCTGTCCACTGTGGGATGAGGTTTGTCCGACACGTCCCCGACAGAAGTGACCGAGCCGCCTGCGCAAAGAAAGTAAAGTGTCTTTATTGGTCATTTGGAAAAACTATTGGAAGGTCAAAACGTCACAATGATACTTGGAGTTACCGATTCTGATTCTGAACTCTTTCTTTGTACATTGGGGTAATAAAATCAGAACAGTTGTTAATGACGCCTTGTACCTTGTAAGTTATTTGTGTCAAAAAAGACATAGATTGTTTCACATTTGTCTCGGATCTTTGACCGATACCACTAACTTCCTTTACAAAATATGATCCGGCTTTTCTGTGATTGGTTAAACGCTTGTCAATCACAGCCATCAGGAACTCAAAGAAATCAGCCCTGATCCCAGATACACGTCTTTGTAAAGAAGAGGAAAAGCGTGGACTCTGGCTGTTACAGTGTCCAAACTAACCCTAACCTTAAGGATAGTGGAGTTTACTAAAGACCTCATCACGTGCCCCTCCATCGGCTTCATTCAGACCCTCTTGAGTTTACCTGATACATTTTTGGCAGTGATAGTATCTACCATCTGTTCCTCACCTCCCACAGCCAGCCACTGCTCCTCCGACTCTCTTCCCTCTGAGCTCCTGCACTTGTAAACTCCTTCGTCAGACTTAGACACCTTTAGGGTCAACTTTCTAGAGGAACTGCTCCCGATCGTTTCTCCGTCTTTATAAAAAAGAGCCGTGTGGTTTGGAGCGGCCATCTTGTCTGTGCAGATCAGAGTCACGTTTGTTCCCTCCATCACAGGACGATGTGGACACTGCAGGAGCACGGCTGGAGGAAACATCTCACTGTTACTTTATGTCTGATCAAAGCTTTAAATATAAGACACTGACCTCTGACTCGCAGCTGATTTTCTCCTGAGAACTCTCTGTCAGACGTGGAACATTTGTACAGCCCTGGTCGGACTCTGAGATGTTGTGGATTGTCATCTCTCTAGTTGGACTTGTGTTTATCTCAGCACCATCTTTGTAGAAATAGAACTCTGTGGAAACGTTTTTGTTTTATTTTTGATGCAGCGAAGAGTCACATCGTCTCCAACCATCACTGGACGAACAGGACTCTCCAGGACAACATCACCAGCTGTTGGCCACAGTAGATCAAATATCAGTAGTTACTGTAAATTCTGGGATTGATGAGCATGATCTGGATCCTAACTCTCAACACCCAAAGAAAACAATGAAACGTCCTCCAACCTGTGATGTTGATGTAGACGCTCTGGCTCCTCCTCTCTGAGTCTCTGCTCTCGCACCAGTATTCTCCAGAGTCGGAGGGGTAAACCATTGGGATGTGGCACGGCCCAAACAGTTCACTGTTTTTTTACACAACGTTGTTGGCCCGACACTTTCCGTACGACCCTCCACTGAGTCATGTTGTTAAAGAAGCCTTCACAGTTCACAGTGAGGTTGTCCAACTCAAAGAGCTGCAGTTTGGACGGGACGATACGCGGGACGGTGATCTCTGGAAGAAAAATGAAATTAATCACAAAGAGCATTTTCTCATGAACCCACCGCAGAGGCCAACTGTAACCATACTTTAGTATTGTGCCCGCTCAGCCGTAAACATTTTCTTCCAGGAAAGTTTTAACAAAGATGTGGAGACATAAAGAAGGAGTTGAAAAGCCAGAAGACAAGACGAAGAGAATAGAGGAGGAGGAGGAACAAAGAAACGATGATGAGACGGAGGCAAAGAAAAGAAAAGGCTGTTCTACTAGAAAGCCACATAACGTGATGAAAAAGCCACAAAAAGCGACAAAAGAGTGACAGAAAAGTGCCAAAACACAACAAGAAAATGAAAAAGAAACAACAAACAGTAACAAAGGTGAGCCAGAAAAGACACAATAACACAAGTGAATAAAGAGCGACAAAACATGAAGAAACCTGACGACAACGTAACAAGAAAGTTAGCATCAGTTTTGTAGCTCTTAGTTTGAGACATTGCACTGTTGCTCTCCAGGTGGTTAAGAGGTTAATTAATGTGAAAATGTTTATATTTGTAAAACATGTAAAATGTAACAAAACATTTTTTCCCTCATGTAAGACACAGATACTTTATTTTAATATTACACAAGTAGGAGTAAAAGAACAGTTTCTTTAACAGTTACTTACTAAGTGTTTGTACTGAGTAAATGTTACCGTGTACGACCCGCCAAAGCCACTTCCCCCACTGTATAAATTTATTTGTTTATTTGAGCAGTTGCTCGGCTCAAAGGAAACCCAGACTTTATGATAACCATTAACTTTAGTGTAGATCATGTCCATAAGAACAGTAACGACATCGAAGAAGCAAGTTACAGAAAGAGTCAAAGTGCATTCAACAAACTGTCAAACAGAAAAGCTCAGTGAGTTTTACCTGATCTGTGTGGAGTAACGTCATGGACAAACACAGACACAGCAGCGTCACTGCACAGACGAACATTACAGGTTTAATAAATAAACCTTTACTATAATAGAGTTATCGACTGTAACATTGAAGCAGTAACTCACCCACAGAGACGGAGGAAACGCTCAGCTCATGTTCAGACTGAGATGTGACTCTGAGTCGAGGTGAAGCTTCCTCTTTATGAGTTTATTTTAGGTTCTGAGAGTTTCACTCTGACAGACTTTTACCTGAACAACATCACAACTACACAACAGCACAAAAGGAAGCACCTCCTTTAACTGATGATAAAGGCTGGTGTCTTTAGATAAGTTCAAATGGAAATGTACAAAAGGCTGCAAATAATTAATGTTCATTTCACTTCATTTTATTGTCATTCTTTCAAATGTAAAGCACATGCAGAGAATCAAAACTGTTTTACTTTCAAACACTTAGTGCACAGATACAATAGTTAACAGAGCCATATCAGATACAGACACTAGGGGCCAGCTCGGTGCAGCTTCATTTTTAGTTGCATCACTGCCTGTTGTTTACGACGAAGATCTTTATTGTGTGGATCAGCCGCTGGTCTGGGATTTCGCCGCTAAATCTGATGTTTAGTCATTTGATTGTGTAAAATGTCCAATGTTCATTGCCCCAACATGTCAACACTGCACCGTTCTCTGCACGGCCCGAAATCGGCTTGTGTCCGTGTAGTAACTGATTCCCCATGTAATCTAATAAGAGAGAAGGCGGGCACAATTCATGACGGCGCCCACGCAAACGTCCGGATAAGGTGAATTAGGGCATGGCTTAACGAGTCGGCCAGGTGTAGAGCCAACGTCTGGGCAAAGGACCAATCACCATTCAGGACTCCCAGCACAATCCACCAACCGTAGGCAAGGAAACAGCAGCAACTTTACATAGTGGAAAACAGGAAGTAAATCAACAACAAACTAGGAGCCATAACAATTCAACATGAACAAAATGCCTCTAAGCGTCAGTGGGAATGTGGAAGCTTCATGAGGAGCCAGTTGAAGGTCTGGAGAAGAACTGGTTGACGGTTGGTGCTGACGGAGATTATCTCACTCAAAAGAGAAGCATAAACTAGATTGCTGAGCAGAACAACCAGCAGAGAGGACCATGGTCACTCTAATACAGTTAAGCATATTTCGTTTTCTAATCATAAAAATGCAAATTGTAATTGACATGTCAATGATAAGCATTGATATAAATGTAGCAGACATCTCTTAATACAGAGCAGAACATGGACACACAATGGTGTCTATGGTGAGAAACAGCGCTGCGTCTCGGCCACAGTCCTGCTGCTGGTCACACGTCCTAAAACAAAACACAAACCACTGAACGCTCTGTTTCTATCTTTTATTTTTCTTGTTTCTCGTACATTGGGTTTCTCAGAGTAAATGACGGTGGTGTACAGTTCCCAGTCAGTCATATCGACAAGTGCAGGAGCTGAAAGAGCACAGGTTGTTATTTCAAACTGCAGGGTTGTGTTAAAATAACCAGCCTGTCTTTTCGCTCTGTGTGGTTTTCATGTGTGCGCTGCAGCTGCGGTTATTCGTACCTCTGCTCTCCGTGAGAAACTGCAGAGCTCAGGTTTCTCACCGTTGCTGATCGTGGTCTCTGCAGTTTCTTCATCAGACTCTGTCATGAAGATATAGTTCATTTAACAAGTTAAATCAATAAGTAAATTACTGTCAGTGTCCTGTACTTACCGTTGACTTTGCTCAGATGAAAATAAACGCTAACAGCAGACAGCGCAGTCCAATGGGAAGTGAAATTATTATGATTAAGCCTGTACTGTCATGGTCGACAAGAATGGAGCGTTTTGTTTGGAAAAGATCAGAATGTCAATTAAAAGGAAAGTTATGCAGGTAAGATCATGTAACAACTGACACATCTTCATTTGAGTCGTTTGATAGGACTCGGTTTCTAAAGTTCTGCCTAAACTGTGCTATGTTCACTATGGTTTCAGCTGTTTTTATAGACTTTTCAGAAGGAGAAATTTGTCACAGAATGATGTCGCCTTGTCAAACTGTTTTTTCCCATCGCAACACAAACGGTAATCTGACCCTTTTACCATCCTCCATCATCCATCCATCCATCCATCCATCCAACCATCCATCCATCCATCCATCCATCCATCCATCCATCCATCCATCCATCCATCCATCCATAACATATGCATACAGTGCCTCACTCAAACCAGAACACACAAATGAACCTATAGGTACATCTTGACATTTCACTCACAGGAAAAATGGGTACAAACATATGAATCTGCAACA
The DNA here is from genome assembly GCA_007210695.1 of Neogobius melanostomus. Taxonomy (NCBI): domain Eukaryota; kingdom Metazoa; phylum Chordata; class Actinopteri; order Gobiiformes; family Gobiidae; genus Neogobius; species Neogobius melanostomus. The sequence continues at coordinate 68,458 of VHKM01001228.1, read as the reverse complement.
ATATGATCACTTATCGCATTGTGCTGCGGTTCAAAAGATTGAGAATGTGCCCAGTGTCTGACAAAGGGTTTGTAGACCTGTGTGTATCTTTGTTAAGTCAATGGCATTTACATTAGTGTCTTATCAATTGGGAGAAACAGGAATCTTATCCGTCTAACCAAGCTATTGTGGTGAATCCCGTTCCTCACCTCTCACAGCCAGCCACTGCTCCTCCGACTCTCTTCCCTCTGAGCTCCTGCACTTGTAAACTCCTTCGTCAGACTTAGACACCTTTAGGGTCAACTTTCTAGAGGAACTGCTCCCGATCGTTTCTCCGTCTTTAAAGAAAGAGCCGTGTGGTTTGGAGCGGCCATCTTGTCTGTGCAGATCAGAGTCACGTTGTTCCTCCATCACAGGACGATGTGGACACTGCAGGAGCACGGCTGGAGGAAACATCTCACTGTTACTTTATGTCTGATCAAAGCTTTAAATATAAGACACTGACCTCTGACTCGCAGCTGATTTTCTCCTGAGAACTCTCTGTCAGACGTGGACATTTGTACAGCCCCTGGTCGACTCTGAGATGTTGTGGATTGTCATCTCTCCTGTTGGACTTGTGTTTATCTCAGCACCATCTTTGTAGAATAGAACCTTGTGGAAATGTTTTTGTTTTTATTTCCAATGCAGCGAAGAGTCACGTCGTCTCCAACCATCACTGGACGAACAGGACTCTCCAGGACAGCGCCACCAGCTGTTGGCCACAGTAGATCAAATATCAGTAGTTACCGGAAAATCTGGGATTGATGAGCATGATCTGGATCCTAACTCTCAAACACCCAAAAGAAAACAATGAAATGTCCTCCAAACCTGTGACTGTGATGTGGACGCTCTGGCTCCTCCTCTCTGAGTCTCTGCTCTCGCACCAGTATTCTCCAGAGTCCTTGGATACGCTACTGGGATGTGCACGGCCCAAACAGTTTACTGTTTGTGTTACAGTGTGTTACGTAGCCTGAGACATTCCGTAGGACTATCCATGGAGTCATACTGTTAAAGAAGCCTTCACAGTTCACAGTGAGGTTGCTGTATTGAAACAGCTGCAGTTTGGACGGGACGATACGAGGGACAGTGATCTCTGAGGGGAAAAAACAGTCAAATCAATCCACAGAGCAAGTTTCTCATGAACCACCACAGAGGCCAACTATGGATAAAGAAGGTGCTCACCATGAGAGGAGGCCTGTCACGGTAACACAATTTGAAGGTCGATATATCGAGCCACGAAAATATTTGCAATTAGCAATATTATTGAAACCTTTTAATGCCCCAGAAACTAACTCTAAAGCAGTAACCTTTGTTCGAAAAGTGCTTAATCTTAAAATCCCACTATAACATAAAATATAATGTATTTAGGGTAATGAATATAGTATTACATTAGAAAATGTGACACCAAATGCAAATAAATGTACAGACGATAAACATTGAGCCCACAAATGTAATGTTTGTCTATCGTTGTTGAACGATAAGTGGATGTAGTTTTCCTTTTACCACAAACCAAATAACAACTATATCATTTGCATACTGTGCCTCACTCGAACCAGAAAACACAAATTAACCAATAGGTACATCTCGAAATTTCACCCACAGTTCTGCAGGAAAAATGGATACAAACATTGGTTTTAATTCTTCTCCGTAATATTGTGAAACCCCTAGACGCGTCTTCATTTGAAACTGCAACAAGAAGTAACTATCTGATCACTTTTCACATGGTGTGTGCTGTGGTTGACAAATGCGTTCTACAGAGCGAGAATGTGCCCAGTGTCTGACAAACGGTTTGTAGACCTGTGTGTATCTTTGTTAAGTCAATGGCATTTACATTAGTGTCTTATCAATTGGGAGAAACAGGAATCTTATCGTTCTAACCAAGCTATTGTGTTGAATCCCGTCCTCACCTCTCACAGCCAGCCACTGCTCCTCCGACTCTCTTCCCTCTGAGCTCCTGCACTTGTAAACTCCTTCGTCAGACTTAGACACCTTTAGGGTCAACTTTCCCGAGGAATTGTTCCCGATCGTTTCTCCGTCTTTAAAGAAAAGAGCCGTGTGGTTTGGAGCGGCCATCTTGTCTGTGCAGATCAGAGTCACGTTTGTTCCCTTCATCACAGGACGATGTGGACACTGCAGGAGCACGGCTGGAGGAAACATCTCACTGTTACTTTATGTCTGATCAAAGCTTTAAATATAAGACACTGACCTCTGACTCGCAGCTGATTTTCTCTTGAGAACTCTCTGTCAGACGTGGAACATTTGTACAGCCCCTGGTCGGACTCTGAGATGTTGTGGATTGTCATCTCTCCAGTTGAACTTGTGTTTATCTCAGCACCATCTTTGTAGAAATAGAACTCTGTGGAAGCTTTTTGTTTTTATTTTCGATGCAGCGAAGAGTCACATCGTCTCCAACCATCACTGGACGAACAGGACTCTCCAGGACAGCGCCACCAGCTGTTGGCCACAGAAGATCAAATATCAGTAGTTACTGTAAATTCTGGGATTGATGAGCATGATCTGGATCCTAACTCTCAAACACCCAAAAGAAACAATGAAATGTCCTCCGAACCTGTGATGTTGATGTAGACGCTCTCGCTCCTCCTCTCTGGGTCTCTGCTCTCGCACCAGTATTCTCCAGAGTCCTTGGGATACGCTACTGGGATGTGGCACGGCCCAAACAGTTCACTGTTTGTGTTACAGGGCGTTGTTTGGCCCGACACATTCCGTAGGACCCTCCACTTAATCACTTTGTTAAAGAAGCCTTCACAGTTCACTGTGAGTGTGTCGTACTCAAACAGCTGCTGTTTGGACAGGATGATATGAGGGACAGTCATCTCTGAGGGGGAGAAAAACAGTTAAATTAATCCACAAAGCAAGTTTCTCATAAACCCACCACAGAAGCCAACTGTGGCTAAAGAAGTGCTTACCATGAAGAGGAGGTCTGTCACGATAACACAATTTGAAGGTCGATATATTAAAGAGGGGGTGTTATGCTTTTTTCAATCACATAGCACCAGTCTATAGCATACTACAATGATGACGTAACCTTCTGTTGGTCTGTATATGCAGTAAATTAAAATAACTGCCTTGAATAAAATTGCTCTCTCAAAATGGCTGTACTGAACGTCTTGAAATAGGCCTCTGTCTCTTTAAGAAGCTTTCCGACACGCCCCCTTCAGCACACTGCTGTGGCATCTAAACAACACTACTGTGCGGGGAGGGGGCTCTGCTGAGCTGAGGAGCAGTGGTTGGTGGCTTGGCTGGTGACGAAAGGTCCAGAGGCGTCTCCAAGAGGTGGGGGCGTTCACAGGAGGACATAAGAGGACTCAGGCATTGCTACACCTAAAATGGCTGCCATCAGAGTTTTTACTGATTACTCAAAAATGCGTGAATGAGTCAAGGCAACACTCAAGGCATGTGTTTAATGAGGGAATGACATAATAACATGATATAAAGCTTGAAAAAGTCAATTTTACATAATACCCCCCTTTAATATATTAAGCCACGTAAATATTACAATATACAATTGTATTTAAAACCTTTTGATGCCCCAGACACCAGAGGTGGGAGATTCGAGTCAAATGACCTGACTGGAATCAGACTCGAGTCACAGTTTGCGCGACTTGAGACTTACTTGATCAAAGCTCCAAAAGACTTGACTTTGGACTTGCTGTTTGTGACTTGAGACTTAACTTGGACTTGATACCAATGACTCTCACTGACTTGCTGTGACTTTATAGTTATTATTGATTTGAGTGTAAATATTGGAAGAACAGGATTCATTGCGTAAAACCACATGGCAATTAGCCACATGCTTTTGGGTTTCCCGACACAGCGCGAAAAGGCAGGAGGAAATGTGTGTTTCTTTGGATACATTAAAATTACAGAAAAACACAAAAACTGACAGAAAGTAACAAAAATGAAATATTATTTTATATTTATCTTTCAGACTGCAGGTAAAAGAAACTCATGTTTAAAAGACTCTTGTTTTAAGAGCTTTCAAATGCTGGTCAAGGAATTTTGCATATAGACTGGAGCAATCAAAGTATTTTATTTTTATTTTTATTATGTGGCGATTAATGTTAATTAGACTTTAAATCCAAATCCATTAGATTTTGAAGTTTGATTTTACCCTAAATTTTCAAAATCGCTATATCTTGAGAAAGCTCTTGTTGCATATTTTCAAGTAGATTAAACACATTTTGAAAGGAAGAATTCATAATCCTACAGTGAAACTTTGGCTTAACACTGACGTTTGTGACTTGAAGTGACTTGCAGCTAAAGCATAAGACTCGATTGACTTGACCGCAGGACCAGGAATGGCTAACCGCTGCCCCTAGTGTCTGTGAGCTCTCCTGCAGACCTCAGCCCATCTCATAAGCACTGACAGCCCTCGGATTAGCTCTCTCTGCACAATACAGCTTTATGTCTGTGTTTTCAACTTGAGACATCCAGCCATGTCAATAAATGAGTCTGTAGCCGAACTGTTAGCACCCGGAGCTAATTAGCAGCTTAGCAGCTAGCACGCTTCGATCCGGTGAAAACAAGTAGTATGCACTAATAACGTCAATAAAGCCGGTAACTTCATAAAGCGGCCTTTATGATGATCACACACTGAGATGGGCTTGTTGTATTGTAATTTGTGGTTTATTGCAGACTTTTCATCAACAATGAGCTGTAGGTGTTTGTAAAAAGCTAACCTGGAATAACCATTTTCTACCGGCACAAATGATGTCCCTCTATTGAAGTGTATGGGCTGGATATCGGCTTAAATACTGGGGAGATCCTGGTGTAGACCATGGGGGTATAGTTAAAGATACATAAGACATGGCAGGAGCAAAGAGGACTAGTTCTCCCCAAAACAGCAGTTATTTTCAATCAAGAGCTCCTTCCAAGATGTGGCTACGCTTCAGAACACACTTAAAATCACTCGCCCGTGACGTCTCAATTAATCAGTGGTTTTGCAAAGCCTAATATCACAAACATTAAGGCAGAACAGTCTCCAACACGTTCGGTCTGAATGCAGTATGCAACAGGAAGTGCACTAAGTGAAAACTGTCATGTTTTGATCACAGCGCCACTCAGTGGAGGAAATTTTGTGAGAACAGAATGCCCGAATTGACTTGGACTTACTTGGGTCTTGGACCTTCACAACTCAGACTTGGCTCCAAACTTGCATTTAGTGACTTTCTCCTACCTCTTCCAGAAACAACTCTTTCGAAAGTGCATAATCTTAAAGATCTCTCTATAAACATGAATTATAATCTACTTAGGGTAATACATTTAGTATTACATAAGAGAAATGTGACAAAAAATGCTAATATGTACGAACGATAATGTTGAGCCCACAAATCTAAGGTTTATCAAATGATAAGACGATGTAGTAAATCGTGACAGCCCGAGTGAAGAAAGTGAAGGAATAATACATAAACATTGTTAATTGATTTGTCTACAAAAGTGCTAATTATTAGTGAGCTTCACAGTGACAGCTGGTGATGTAAACTCTAGGTGGAGCTGTTACTCACAGTGTTCATGTTACTAAATACTAATACTAAACACATTTACTGCCGCTTATGAGACTAAAAAGAAGCATGTACCATATATTAGCAAATACCCAGGGAACACAGACAACAAGACTTGTCGCCATGCTGACCACTCATACGCACACACGCAACTTTATATATGCCACACATTTCACACACAAGGCAACTCAATGCACCTTACAAAAGAAGATAATGCAAAATTACAATCAACAAGATCAAATACGCACAAATATCTACTTGTTATCCACATAAAAAGTTGCCTAATAGACCTTTAAAATAAAACTGAGAGTTTTCACTTCATCGTTGTTATTGAGAAAGTTACACAGATATTGAGATATTTCTTTCTTTCAGTATCTCCCAGCCCTACGCTGCACTCTTTTGGGTCAACATGGCACTTTAAACATGTGAACCTGCTGTCATAATATCATTATATTACTTTTGGTCCCTTAAAAAGTGCGAGGCACACACACAAACGGTGGTAATTCCTACATTGTTCTTCTGATTTGGATGTAAATACTCTCAATTTAAAATTTAAGCACATCTTGGTTGTTTCATTTCAAATCTTTTGTGGTGGTTTATAGAGCCAGATGATTTCAAGATGAAATAAAAAAGAAAAATGCGACCTGTTTTTCATATATTTTTGAGTGTAAAACAGAAATTCATTCAAATTAAAAAAGAACAATTCCGCCCTTAAGAATCATAAGACGTAATAACTTCATACAATGGGGCTCCGAGGTGTTTACATGTATGTGTCAATTTTTTGGGTCCCAGCCAAAAACATTCTTCCAAACTTTTCAGGCCGCGCCCCCAAAATCACTCAACAAACTCCCATTCTATAAAATGTAATGAGCATTTATAATATTTTAAGATGCAAGACATTCAAATCTGGTTGAAAGATGTTAGCTTGAATGCTGTATTTTGACATTGGTTTATTTTCACTCAAATATGCTGTTTTCAGTCAAAAATACTTCAAAACTGGCCCCCTACTTTGGGAACCACTTGTGTAGACGACTGTTCCAATAAGCACAGTAGATCACAACAATGAAAAAGCAACATTATACAGACAGTAAACTCACTAAAGGTGTAAAATAGAAAAGTGTATTTACCTGATCTGTGTGAAGTGACGTTATGAACAAACACAGACAACAGCAGCATCACTGCACAGACGAACATTTACAGGTTTAATAAATAAACCTTTACTATAATAGAGTTATCAACTGTAACAATGAAGCTGTAACTCACCCACAGAGACAGAGGAAATGCTCAGCTCCATGTTCAGACTGAGATGTGACTCTGAGTCGAGGTGAAGCTTCCTCTTCACGAGTTTATTTTGGTACTGAGAGTTTCACCGATGTCTACCTGAACAACATCACGACTGCACGACAGCACAAAGGGAACCACATCCTTTACCTGATATCGGCCTATATCGGTCAAACCCCTCATATCGGTATCGGACCCAAGAATCCATGTCGGTTGGGCCCTAGTTTGTTCTATTTTAAACGTACCATTGTTCCCATTTTGAGCCCAATGTGCTGTCACGGTTAACACTGTGGTTAACCTCTTAACTCCGCCCATCCATACATCCATCCATCCATCCATCCATCCATACATACATACATACATACATACATCTTCCACTTGTCCATTGCCGGGTCATAGGGACAGCTGTTGGAGCTGCACCAGCCCCTATGGCTCCTCCTGCAGGTGGTGGGTCCACAGAAGGACGGCCTCGTGGTTCTACCTGGGCCTGTTGGTCTCTCATAAGGGGTTTCCTAACCGCTCTTTGTCTGACCCATCACCTAGGACCTGTTTGCCATGGGAGATCCTACCAGGGGCACGAAGCCCCCGACAACAGCGCTCCAGGATCATTCAGGCTCAAACCACTTCATCACGTTAAGGTGGAGGTTCCGGGACGGGTCAAGAGAATCAAACATAAATTACAGCCGCTCACGGCGATAAAGGCCTTCAACCCAGGTGCAGTCCCCCCTTGCGACCGCCCCTGCTTGCTCTCGCCCCGGCGTCACACCCAACCTGGTCCATTTTCCGCTTGTTAACTCTTGCCCCAGCCCACTCTCACCTGAGCCTTCACCACACCCCGGCCTCACTCTTGCCGCAGGTATGGTGCCGGCCCACTCTTGCCTCAGCCTCAAGGCCCCGGCCTCACGCTCGCTGCAGCGGTGCTTTTCACTCGCTGTATAGTTGAAATCCTTTCTATAGCCAGTGAACTGCAATACTAGGAAGAAGCCACCAGGCAAACAGCACCTGGACAGAGGTGCCGAATTCCACAGTCCTTTCCGCATACTTCTATTTGTAAACCAGTGGGGTGCTGCAGCTCTGGAACACCCACTCAAATCTGTGGGCACGCACGCGAATTTGCCTATGATTCAATAAATATTGCCAAACCCGTAGTAAAACAATCTGTATTCATGCATATTTTACATTGGGACTACTCGGAGACAGCTCATGTATCCTGATTGACCTTTAACCGGAAGCGCTGCACATGCACACTATGAGATTGCATGTGAAAAGAAAAAGCCATGTGAAAAGAAAAAGTATTGGAAAAGTGTCTAAGCCATGTTTGAACTGGCAACCTCCTGCACCAAAGACCAGCACACTATCACTGAGCTATAACTCCATAATGTAAAGCCCTGAGGTGAGCTACTTTGGTCTAAATTATTGGGCTGAAATTACCAGGCCGAAAGTCCCAGCACGCCACTGAAGGAAAGAGGTCAATTCAAGTCATGTTTACCCCTCTATTTTCTCGATTTATTTTTGTTTCCCTACTGTCCCCCAATTTCTTTCTGTGTAGTTCGCATATTTCGAAACTGTTCTTTCTCCGTTTTTAATGGGGGTGGGACCATAGGCGGCGATTCATGTTCTTCCCAGTAGGTGCCCAGTCCTGCAAACTCGTGAATGGGAGCCCAGTGTTCTACCTATGGAGCTAGACAGACAGCTGTAGCTGAAAAGGACTTAGAGTAATATTAATATGAAATGGAGGGATAGCTTTACATTTAGCCAATATTAATTGAATCATTTTATAATTAGGGCAAATTCGCCTGGGAGGCCAAATATTTAAGAGGATGGTCCAGCCCCGCAGCAACCTCAATGGTGAAACAATATTTTGGTCAGACACAAGCAGTAGGAGGAACACACAGAGAGACGGACAGGAAACAGCCAATCACAACTTCCTGTGATGGTAAAGTCCAAAAAAGCTGAATTTGGAGCCAAAATTGAGAAATTAAAGTTTCTTTCTGTGACAGATTGGTAGAATAAAGGCGTAGGAGTGTAAATGTGTGGCTTTTGTTAATAAAGGGGGAAATTGACGTAGTTCAGGAGAAACTCTGACCGAGACCAGTTTGCTGCCAGCCTAAGAACTCTAGCTATTTTGACGGTGGATGGGCGGGCCACTTACAAGCCACCTTAAGCCAGCAGAGGGCGCTGGGTTTTTGGGCAGTTTTTGCCATTTTATTTCTCCCAAACTACATTACTCAGAGTGATGCTTCTTTGATATGTTGATCCCCATGACAGGAAAGGCCTGTATGATTATTTTCACAACTCCATACCGTCACAATTTTTTATTTACATTTTTCAAGAAAAAAACCTTTGAGGGGGCACCACTGGGTCATTTTTGGCGATAGCGGCTGCATTTGCACATGGTTAGGTCCAGCTCGGGAATGTGCTCGCGCGCCGGATTGGGTCCAATCCGACAAAGTCTGTGAAAGATATGAGACTTTTAATTTTGTTGAAAATGGCCTCTGAGTTCCAGGCTTGTCATGACCACGCCCAATAATATTAACAAAATTGAAATGATGATTATTAAAGCCACATGGGTCTGGAACATATTGGTTAACATTTGAGGCTTTCGATTGAAAACTCGGGGATCAGGGGTCAGAAGTTCAAGAGGTACGATTTTGAAGGTTTGAGGTTCGGGCCAAGATGGCCGACTTCCTGTGGCGTTTAGGGCGGGGCCATAATATAATTTTTTACATGTCCTGATGTGTTCTATGTCCCTGGCCAGTGTCACCTTTGTATGATGACATTTTTTGTGACCGGGCTCTCACTGACTCAATGTAAACTGCCTGTTTGAGGGGGCGCCACTGAGCCATCTTTAATTATTTTCTCTCGTGGACCTCACCCAAAATTAGAGCTCCCGGAGCACTAATTTCTGATCCCTGTTACTTGCATATTCTTGCCTTTTCTGTTTCCGTTATTGATTTTAATTAGTCCCATGTGGAACACTGTGTGTCCATTGCTCGGGCCTAAAATGTATTATAAATATATTATTTTGTTTGAAATATATTAGTTTCAATTATTAACCATGTGAAGTTGATCAACTGAGAATGTGCTTTGCTTTCTTATGGCCACTAGATGGCAGAAAAATACAAGTGATCCATGGGAAATAATCTATTCTTGAACGTTTGAATAAATCCAAACCACGACACATGATCGCCTCAAAAGTTGTTAAAATTAGATAATATTTCTCCACAGTTAAATTTTCCATGTTATATTATTTTTACCATTTTGTGGTAATGTGGAAAGCTTTATGAGGAGCCACTTGAAAGGTCTGGAGAGGGACTGGTTGACGGTTGGTGCTGATGGAGATAATCTTTATTTTCATACAATTTTGACAACACTCAAAAAGAGAAGCAGACAAAAACCTAAATTGCTGAGCAGAACAACCAGCACCATGGTCCAGCACATTGGACCATGGTCACTCTAATACAGTTAAGCTTATTTCATTTTCTAATCATAAAAATGTACATTGTAATTGACATGTCAATGATAAGCATTGATATAAATGTAGCAGACATCTCTTAATACAGAGCAGAACATGGACACACAATGGTTTCTATCGTGAGAAACAGCGCTGCGTCTCGGCCACAGTCCTGCTGCTGGTCACACGTCCTAAAAACAAAACACAAACCACCTGAATGCTCTGTTTCTATCTTTGATTTTTCTTGTTTCTCGTACCTTGGGTTTCTCGGAGTAAATGACGGTGGTGTACAGTTCCCAGTCAGTCACATCGACAAGTGCAGGACCTGAAAAGAGCACAGGTTGTTATTTCAAACTGCAGGGTTGTGCTAAAATAACCAGCCTGTCTTTTCGCTCTGTGTGGTTTTCATGTGTGCGCTGCAGCTGCGGTTATTCGTACCTCTGCCTCTCCGTGAGAAACTGCAGAGCTCAAGTTTCTCACCGTCGCTGATCGTGGTCTCTGCAGTTTCTTCATCAGACTCTGTCATGAAGAAACAGTTCATTTAACAAGTTAAATCAATAAGTAAATGTACAGTGCGTACCGTTGACTTTGTTCAGGATGAAAAAGAACGCCATCAGCAGACCGCCGAGTCCAATCAGGAGAGAAACTATTATGATGATGCTTGAATCATCACGGTCGACGCTGATGCTTGAATTCTCATTGTCAGCAATAACTGGGATGGAGCTTTCTGTGCAAAAATGGATACAAATATTATTATATTAAGGCTGCCTTAGACTTTTGGCTTTCACCACATTTGTTCTTAGCTGAAAACAGTCAGGAGGCCTCTTACACAATATCATGCTGCTGATGAAACCCAACATTCTGAGTCATATATATATTTGTACATATTATTAATCTTGTAATTAATAATCCAATATCATTTGAAAGAAAAATGCACAGTCTTGATTAATTCCATAAAACATGTAAATATAATAATATAAATGACATAGACCCTGTTTATTCTGAAATATGTTGGTATTACCACTTGATGAAACTATAAACTAACTAACTAGTTGGCCCCACAAGCACCACAGGATTGCTGCCTGGTGCTGAGTTATTTTCTTTTGGCTGATGTGGTGGTATGCTAATGAGGTAGTGACATATGCTAACAATGGGGTGGTGACATATGCTAATGCAGTGGTAACATATGCTAATGAGGTGGTGACATATGCGAATGAGGTGGTAACATATGCTAATGAGTAGTGACATATGCTAACAATGGGGTGGTGACATATGCTAATGAGGTGGTGACATATGCGAATGAGGTGGTGACATATGCTAATGAGGTGGTGTCATATGCTAATGATGGGGTGATATATGCTAATGAGGTGTTGGCATATGGTAATGGGGCGGTGAATTTAAATCTGGGTCAATCCATTATTATGATTTTGTCGCTGAAAATATACGCAATTTTGACAATTTGCATGCAATGCCTTATTTAAAAACATGAAATGACAGAAAAGATTCTTTCTCATATTTTTATCAGCCTTTAGATCTGCCGCAGTTTTCTGACACTGCTTTCATAATTATGGATTTTAAGAGTTTTTTTAAGATGTTCATGAATGAGGCCCATTGTTTCACATAGAACTTCCCAGGACACTCATATAGAGGCACTGAAGTCTGACAACACTGTGTCACATTGTTTCTCTTCCTCGTGTGAAGGAAAGACCTGTTCCTCACCTCTCACAGCCAGCCACTGCTCCTCCGACTCTCTTCCCTCTGAGCTCCTGCACTTGTAAACTCCTTCGTCAGACTTAGACACCTTTAGGGTCAACTTTCTAGAGGAACTGCTCCCGATAGTTTCTCCGTCTTTAAAGAAAAGAGCCGTGTGGTTTGGAGCGGCCATCTTGTCTGTGCAGATCAGAGTCACGTTTGTTCCCTTCATCACAGGACGATGTGGACACTGCAGGAGCACGGCTGGAGGAAACATCTCACTGTTACTTTATGTCTGATCAAAGCTTTAAATATAAGACACTGACCTCTGACTCGCAGCTGATTTTCTCCTGAGAACTCTCTGCAGACGGGACATCTGTACAGCCCCTGGTCGGACCTGAGATGTTGTGGATTGTCAATCTCTCCAGTTGAAACTTGTTGTTTAGCTCAGCGACCATCTTGTAGAAATAGAACTCTGTGGAAGCTTTTTGTTTTTATTTTCAACGCAGCGAAGAGTCAATTCGTCTCCAAACGCTCACCGGACGAACAGACTCTGCAGGACGCGCACAGCTTTGTTGGCCACAGTAGATCAAGTGTTTGGTCACAGCAACCAGCAAGATTCTTAGGATTTGATGTTGTTAGCAATTTGAGATCACATGTGTTGGATAACTTGGATAAATTTATAGCTCCGGAAGTCACAAAAATGTTTTGTTGTAAGTTTAATTGAAAATATCAAAATGATTGTCTAAAAACAGTTTTTTTTTAGTTCACACACATATATTCACAGCGTTCTAACATACAAGTGACATTTTCTTTACTTTACATAGACAATACACATCATTATGCTACTATTTTGCTGAAAAGGTGTTTGTTTTGCCCAATTCTCTTTCCTCTTTGATGAAATGTTTGCAGATTAAAAAAATAAATATGTGCTGATTTTTTTTCTGCGTTTGTGAACTTAAAATATAGTATTTTGGGCATTAAAAATGGCATTGAAAAGCATTACCTTTGACTTGCTTATGCCTGTATAAACTCTGCATCAGAAGTCATACTGTAGACAATGTGTTTTACTCGGCCAATTGTTATGTCATATTATTAGGACTTCAGATGACTTTAGTATAATTTATATTCATTTATATTCTAATTCTATAATTTTCCAACAACATGGTTTAAACTATTATTACAGCGTCACCATTTCACCAAAAGCCGCTTGTGAAATCCTCACTTCCTTCTGAACTGTGTCACATATTTCTCAAACAGCCGCGAGAGAAACATTAAAAACATCGTCTTCCGAACCTGTGACTGTGATCTGGACGCTCTCGCTCCTCCTCTCTGGGTCTCTGCTCTCGCACCAGTATTCTCCAGAGTCGTCGGTGTAGACTGACGGCATCAGACACGGCCCGAACTGTTCACTGTTTTTGTTGCAGGGCGTTGTTTGGCCCGACACTTTCCGAACGACCTTCCACTGAGTCATGTTGTTGAAGAAGCCTTCGCAGTTCACTGTGAGGTTGGCGTATTCGAACAGCTGGAGCCGGGACGGGACGATACGCGGGACAGTACGCTCTGAAGGAAAACAAAAACAATATCTTATTTAATCCCACTGATGAAGCTCAACTCCAGTTTATGTGTGAGCTTTTGTACAGGAGAGATTTACCTGATTTCTGTGGAGTGACGTCATGGACAAACACAGACAACAGCATCACTGCACAGACGAACATTTACAGGTTTAATGAATAAACTTTGACTATAATAAAGTTATCGACTGTAACATTGAAGCAGTAACTCACCCACAGCGAAGGAGGAAACGCTCAGCTCCATGTTCAGACTGAGATGTGACTCTGTGTCGAGGTGAAGCTTCCTCTTCACGAGTTTATTTTAGGTTCTGAGAGTTTCACTCTGACAGACTTTTACCCTGAACAACATCACAACTACACAACAGCACAAAAGGAAGCACCTCCTCTTACTGAATTCAGTCTATATTGTTGTTGAGTTTCATGCATTGTTGAATTTCTTTAGTGTTATGAAACACTTCTAGTTTTGTTGGGAGTGGGTCAAGACTTTTCTTTTGTCTGACCCCACACCCTAAAAACTGGGGAAGATTGTAGTGATTATACTGTAAAACTCTCCTCAACTCCTCAACCAGGTTTACAGTTGCTTAAAACGTGTGTAAAGAGCAATGCTTTGTAATGGAAAACTAGCTCTTTCTGCCGCCCTATATGGAGGTTCTGCAACATGGCGGCCCTGGTGTCGTGGTCACGGAGCAGTGCAACGGCCATTGGATTATACTACATTTTCACGAAACGACAGCAGGTACAGAAAGCAATCTTACATCTTTAGATCAGAGTTTTGATGCTGTTGGTCCTGGGACAGCACTAAAGGAAATGATTTCAGCTCAAATAAATGATTAAAAAAAACCACCCCATTATAAGTCGTGTTCACATGACGTCACAACCTTCAGAAGAGCCTATACGGCATTTCAGGAATCGCCCATGTGTGGTCACGTTTGAAACAGTTCAGGGGGTAAAACAAAGATTTTATTATAATTAATCTAAAAGTACAAATGCCGAATTATGGATGTTCTACCCAATAAAGATTCTTTCTAAAAAGAATGAAGCCTCGTGACTGTAACCTGCACACAACTCCTTAATCACAACAGTCTCGAGACAGAAGCACTCACACTGTCCGGGAGGAACTCTGAACAGCGTCACGTGCTAAAGGACTATGGACTCAAGGCACGTGCATTTATGACACGGAACTGGGAGTCTGCAAACATACACTACACACAGCTGACTCGAAATAACAGCAGGTAAGCTACAATTTATAAACGCTATCTATCTATCTATCTATCTATCTATCTATCTATCTATCTATCTATCTATCTATCTATCTGTGTGTCTTGATGTGAACAATGGGCGACTGAATTTTTATAAAGGGCTGTGTACATTGGTGAATGAGAGAGTGAATGGGTGAGTGGTTTCTTCATGTAATGCTATATATAAAGACCACAGGGAGGACTTCAGCTTGGCTTAGTCCCTGCCCGTTATTACCTGTAGGTAAACATGTTTGTAGTTATGAGTCTTTGTAGTCCTAAGTCCTAATGACCTTAGGTCGTTAGGACTGAGCTGAACTCCTCCCTGTGGTCTGTAGTCTGCAAGCTGAGCTGAAACTTTAGTGTCGCTAACAAAGCCTTTTGGATGAAGAGGCGAAACGTTCAACACTTCAACTACAGGGTACAGACGATGACTAAAGAACCTTCATTGAATTTGGGGGAAAAAGCTCTATATAAGTCGAGACCATTACCGCCTTTGCTCTGCCTGATCCCGTCAGATCTGAAGCTAAGCAGGAAGGGCCTGGTCAGTACTTGGATGGGAGGCCGTTTGGTAACACCAGGAAGCCTGGGCTGAATGTAGTGAGTAATAATAACAATAATAATAATGCATTGGTTTTAAGTAAGTAAGTAAGTGCTTTATTGTCATTGTACAAGCGTACAACAAAATAGTGTTCAGGTGTTAGTCCTGAGCTGCTGCGGCTGAGCCGCGCTGCCACTGTGTGTCAACCTGACCCGCATGACCTTGGAGGTCAGGGGAACTGTAGCACTCGGAAGAAACCTGGCTGGCTGCCCTCTCTCACTGTCTACTCTGAAACAGTGCACCGCCTCATGGGTTTGTCCCTGTTTCAGAGCGTGGTGTCCTGCACTGGTCAGCTCCTCCTCCTCCTGCAGCTCCCTCCTCCAGTATAGCGCTTTTCTGGACACTCAAAGATGCTTTACATTGCATTATTCATTCACTCCATACTTGGTGGTGCTAAGCTACTATTGTAGCCACAGTTGCCCTGGGGTAGACTGACGGAAGCGAGGCAACCAGTCTGTGCCATCGGCCCCTCCACCACCACCACTCACTCACTACATTCGCCCCAGGCTTCCTGGTGTTACCAAACGGTCTCCCATCCAAGTACTGACCAGGCCCTTCCTGCTGAGCTTCCCAGGTCTGACGGGATCGGGCGGAGCAAAGGCGGGAAGGCCAGAGTCATGAGTGAGTGATTGGTGGTGGTGGGAGGGGCCGATGGTGCAGACTGGTTGCCTCGCTTCCGTCAGTCTACCCCAGGGCAGCTGTGGCTACAATAGTAGCTTAGCACCACCAAGTATGAAGTGAATGAATAGTGCAATGTAAAGCGTCTTTGAGTGTCCAGTATTATTATTATTATTATTAAACCAAGCGCATTTCCTCCAGTTTGGCTTTCCCAAAAGCTTCTTTAAGACCTCATTTGAAAGCTAAGACCTACAAAACTGATCTAAACTTTAATGTTGCGTTTTTGTTGCATTTTTTACATATTTTGTCGCTTTATTGTTGCATTTTTGATGCTTGGTTTTGCTTCTTTGCTTTTCGTTGCTTTTAGTTGTTGTTTTTTTTACATGTTTTCATCTTTGTCGCTGTGTTTTTGTTTAGAGCCTATAGGCCAGTGCGGTGCCATATTTGAAGCTAAGACCTTGTAGTTTCTGAAGATATGTGTAAGATCTGTGTGAGTAAAATACAACTTACAGGGAAGTGGTTCAAAAAGTTACTTCAAAACATGTACTTGAGTAAATGTAACTGAGTACTTTCCACCTCTGGTTTCTGATAATAATAGAATAACTTACAGGAAAACTCATTACATTAACTGCATAACACTTCATAACACATTTACATGAATCATTTATGGTCAGTACATTTGACAGCTCAGGCCTCCACCATCACAGACTGATAATGACTGATAATGTTTCATTTCCAGATCTGTCTCAGTAATAATGGAGCCTCTGGTGTTTTTCTGTCCTCGTGCTCGTCCTGCAGACGCACTTCTGCTGCAGTAAGTCACTCTTTAGAACAACAGTCAGTCATTTTGTTTTTCTACTTAAAATACTATGTGGTGATGTTGTTGTGATGATGCCTTATGGCTGCCATTCTATTCTTACTCCACTAAAAAATGATAAGATAAAGAAACTTTTATTTGCCCCACATTAATACAGGCAAGTCTAAAGTGTTCGTGAACACAATGATAACGCAGAGGTTAGAGGTCAGACCAGACATTATTGTAAATGTTTTTCTTTATTCAAAGATACTGAACAACTTTGGGCTGGTCAATAAATCAAATAAATTATTTGATTGATCTTGTTGTGGAAAATTCCTTTTCTCTCACCAGCCTCTGACCTCCAAGTCCCTAATAATCATCGTTTGAACAAAAGGATGGTGAGATAATTAGTGCATTGTAGTTTTTTTGGGAACTATTGCCCTAATAAACATTTTAAAACCTCACTAGGACGTGTGCCTGGACACTGCTGTAGTCATTGCTCTGACAGTCCCATATCAGGACTATTACATTAACTTTGTAACATCTGATGTGTTCCAGGTCAGACTCTGGTCGTCCCGTCTCAGCCCCTCGTCGTCCCCGGGGGCAGTGAAGTGACTCTGCCCTGTCAACTAGAGTCTGTTAAAGACCTCAGGGACCAGGTGGTGGAGTGGGCGCGGCACGACCTGAAGCCGCGCTACGTCCACATCCGCCGTGACGGCCTGGACCACCTCCTAAGCCAGAACTCTCTGTATCTGGGCCGCACCCGTCTGTCGGAGCGCGGGCTGGCGTACGGAGACATGTCTCTGACACTGAGCAGAGTCAGGCTGAGCGACGCAGGAACGTACCACTGCTTCATCCCACAGATGGACACGAGAGCAGAGGTCACGCTGCACGTCGGTGAGTCAGGACACACTGGCTTTGTTTATTTACTATTTATGACTAAGTTGTTTATTCCAGTTCAGTCGTGATGACACAAGTCACAGTTGTTGGTAAAAACTTACAAATGTATGAATTTGGAGTAAAAGGGATTGATTGGTGAAGATCGGAGAAGCCGTTGGCAGCTCGTACGTTCAATCAACCCTGAGACACCTGTGACTACAAACAAAGAATACGATTCAAAAAGAGAGAGATTATCAAGCTCATCCTTTTGTTCCCACTGTTATACCATCTTACTCAACGATTAATTAAATCAGTCTAATTTATACATCACTAAACCCCATTTTAGAGATAGATTACAGTCCATGTTTTGCTTCTTCACATTCTTATAATAATGTTGTGTCGCCTTAATGGTTGTTTAACCTGTATTTCCCTGGTGTCTCCAGTGTCAGTGTCTCCTGTCTCCGTGAGTCTGACCAAAGACCACTCGGGGTCTCCTGAGCTGCGCTGTGAGTCCAGGGGCTGGTTCCCGGAGCCGGAGCTGGTCTGGCTGGACTCTGAGGGGACGGTCCTGACCGGAGCGAGGACAGAGGCTCAGAGAGGAGTGAACGAGGAGACCTTCAGTGTCAGCAGCAGACTCTCTGTGGAGCAGAGCCCTGGAACAGCTTCACCTGCAGAGTGAGGCATCAGGAGACCAGGCAGAGCAGAGAGACCAACATCAGCATCACAGGTGAGACTCAGGCTAAACATCTGCCACATCACAGAATGGCAGCTTTACTGTGGGATTATTTCAGGTGAGTTCCTGGAGGTTTCCTCCTGCTCTGTGGCCTGGACCTTCTTCACTTCGGGCTCCTCCTCCTCCTCGCGGCTGCTGTGGTGTTTGTCGTGTGGAAGTTTAAACTTTTAGACAGTAAGAATGTCTCATGAATCAATGAAGGCTTTTCTCAGTTTTCTGTCGACCAAAGAGTTCCTTCTTATTTCCAGGAAGACGTCAGAAATAAAGACATGGAGCTCGGAGAAAAGGAAGAAAAGGAGAAGATGATCAAACCTGAAGAAGAAGTGACAAGTGAAGCAAAGTCGTCTGAGCACAAGGAGAACCTGGAGAAGATACAGGATGATCTGAAGTTTGTTGAAGATGTGATCCACAACTGAGTGACACAAAAGAGTCCTTAATGAAGCTTAAAGAGAAAACCCAGGAGGTTATAATCAGATGAACTCTCAGATAGCTGTGGAGGAGAACAACACTTGGATTATGTCACAAGAGAAGATAAAAAAACTGAAGCAACAGAAGACTGAGCGTGAGGAAACATTTAAGGCTCTAGACAAACAAATAAAACATTAGAGAATATGATTTTGGAAGTGACTCAAAGAAAGGGCAACTGGAGGCAGAATTCAGAATATAGCAATACTGTTGAGTAAAGAGAAGAGCGTCCAGAAGCAGCTGTTCTTCCTGAGCCGCAGCCTCTTGACGCTTCTTCTCAAGTGTTAAAGAACGTCCCGGTGGCGATGGTCAAAGCTCTGGATCAGACACAAGAAGCTCAGGGAGAGAACAGAGAGGAACAGGAAACACCGATGGGTAGTTGGGGAAGGAATCAATGGAATGAACAGTTTGAGCCTTGATGAATGACAAGGATTTTCCTCCATCTACAGGTCAAACTTAAAGGAACAGGCCACTGTTTTTACATACTGAGATATGTTCTTACCTGAGCTCAGATGAGTTGATGTGTAACTGTCTGGTCTTTGTGCGTGCGCTCAGTCACGCAAATGTTGTTGCATTTAGCTTCTCCCAGCAAAGGTATAGCTCCAACTGGGGTGAAGTTAGAAGGTCCCAAGCTGTTCCACGTTTTCCCTATTTAAATACAGTTATGTGAGCCTGTACATGATCCATGTCTAGTTACACAAAATTAAACATGTGACTTCCTAAGCGCATAAGAAAGGGGAACTATATTGTGAGGCGTAATAATATTACAGGGTTTCCCAATGGCCGCTGGCTGCTCTGCTTGCGACCGCAACACTGGAGGCCGCCATTGCTGTAGTACCTCCATATAGCCGCTAGTCTCCCACTGAAAAGCATTGGACTTTAGACACGTTAAAAACAACGCCTGGTTTCACATATTCCTCCTGAGCTAACGCTGGGTTAGTCACAATTAAAGAAACCAGGCTGGTTTTCGAAAGAAAGATTTTAGAAATCTCATACTAATGAGGGTCAGACTGTTAGCATTAGAGCTACATGAGCTACACGTCACGCAAGGGCCGAGTCTACAGTGAAGATCCGCCCTTATGCTCTTTTTAGGAACAGGCTCAACTCGTCTAAGCTCAGGTAAGAACATATCTCAGGATGGACAAATTGTGGCCTTTTCCTTTAACAAATTCAGTTTTAACTGTTAATTTGAAATACTAATAATATATTTACCTGTCTGTCATGAATGAAGTAAGTTTACACCAGTCAATCAAGCCTCCAGTTCTGTGATAGAAATACGAAGGAGTCTATTTTGACGAATTCCATTATAAACCAGGCAAAAGGAAAACCACCCTAACACAGTCCAGTTGTAATCGCACGTTGCTCTTTGTAAAGGAACATAGTTTTCCATTTTTCTGTCGGACAAAAACAACAAGGGTTTACATCATCAACATCAGGCCCGAGACAAGAGTCTGCTTCAGTCTTTGTGCGAGCCAGTTTTTATACTTATTTCTTACTCGAACGTACTTAAACCTTGTAATTTTACTGGATGTATCAGACTCTGTGTAAAGAAGAATATGTCCCATAACTTTAACATAAGGCTACAGTTATGTAATGGATTTGGTGTAAGTGAAGGGTTAATGCTGATCTGCTTTTTTTACTTTGGGCCAAAATCAGTTTTTGATCTGGAAACACTAGTGATGACCAAATGGTTTAATGGACTATAACAAATCATATGCACTGTTTTTTACACTGTTATTTTATGCTTTTTAAAGATAAAGATTAAAAGATGCTTAAATAACCTCTTCATAGTTATGACATTAGCTACTTGTTTTATTGTAGCTCTTATGTTGTTTTAATGTGAATACATTAAAATGTATAAAAGTGACCTAAGGCCTATGGCTGAAATACATGCTTTGTGTTGTAAATAAGATTAGAGAGGCAAAACTGGGACCAAATCCAAACCTCGACAGGGTTGAGAAGAGATAATCCCACTCAACCCTGTCAAAGGCCTTCTCCACATCCAGGGAGAGCAGCAACTCCTGATTTTGTTTATCCGTTTCTTGGGTATAAATAATATTCATTAGTCTCCTTACATTAAGGAACAATTCTTTGTCTTTTATAAACCCCGTTTGATCTGGAAATATGATGTGGGGAGTACATTGTCCAGATGTGTATGTAAAACTTTTGCTAACATTTTGTAATCCACATTAGGTAATCTTATGGCAGGTTCTAAAGGGTCTTTACCTGACTTGTGACATATTGGCTTCATAAAATGATGGAGGCAGAAAGCCTTTCACCAGTGCTTCATTGACAACTTGTAATAACATATTTTTAAATATACAGGTGCTCGTCATATAATTAGAATATCGTTAAAACGTGCATTTATTTCTGTTATTCAACTTAAACTGTGAAACTAATGATAGACTCATTACGTGCAAAGTCAGATATGTATAGCCTTTATACATTTCAGTAAGTTTGTCAAAAGAAGACTTTAAAAAAGACATCAGGACCAAAACAAGACTAAATAAAATAGTACTAAGTTCTAATAAATAAATAAATAAATAAAATGTCTACAACAGCTTAAATGAATTATTAATGTGTCACTAAAAACATTAACACAGTGTATTGAAACAACTTGAATGGCTAAAACATGTTGAAATCAGTATGGCTCATAGTCTGTATACGTTTGGCCACCACCTAAAGTTGGCGCTGTTTAGTCCCATTGTCACACGAAGAAGAAGAAATTCAAAAGAGGCGGAAGGCGCGAGCGGGACAAAGACACGGGCGTCAATGTTGGAGGAGCTTCAGCAGCACATCTCTGGTTCTGGACGCAACTTTGAATGGTGAGTCTATAACATGTAGTGGTATTCTCACGCTAAGGCTATGTAGTCGCTGTGACTGTCTTTTATTTTTTATTTTTTATGTTTACATGTAATGTGAATATAAAACACAGGCTACACCTTTCTACATCTATAAGCCTGAGTGTTTATTTTTGTTCTGGTTAAAGTTATAATTATCCATATCAGATGACAGTGAATTGAATCAAGGGTGTGGCTCCTGAACCAATTGTGTTTGTAACTTTACTCACACCACTGTGAGCTGTACACCTGTTAAAATACACCAAAAACAGGGAGATATGAGATTATTATGCTATTCTTATTTTGATCCAGTTTTTCATTTTGTATATTTGGTCATGAGAATCAGTTGTATCTGCACTGTGAATGTACAAAGAAAGAGTCACAGGTGTGTTTACAGGATCGGAAAATTGAATAACTTTTGATGCAAGTTGATATGTTTTCGTGGCATTTCTATTATATTTTACTCTTACATTAAAATAATATTGTGACCCTCAGGTGAAAAATGGTGTCTCAGAGTCAGGGAGAAGGTGGAGGAGCGGATCAGTGTGGGACACCACGCTCTGAAACCGGGACAAACCCAGGAGGTCCTGCACCCTATCAGAGAAGCACTGCAGCCAGCCAGGTTTCCCCCGGGTACTACAGGCCCCCCCTCCCTCCAAAAACTGATGCTCAGATTGGCCTACAGCAGGGGTCACGAATTAAATTTCACCAAGGTCCGAAATGAAAAAAAAAAGGTCAAGCAAAGGTCCGGAACATACGGGGCTAATTCACGGTTATATCAGGATTTTTAAGCCTTTTTAAAATCTATTTCTGTGATTTGAAAATAATGCAATCAATTGAATCCTGTTATTGTGGGGTTTTTTTGGCTCTAAAAATAAGTTTTGGCTCCTAAATAGCAGAGTGCATAGGCTACTGTAGCCTATTACACACAATGTGCACATAATATATATGACAGTGATGTGTTTCTTTGCTCAGTTCAACACACTGAGCCCTGTTCAGTCCAGGTTTAGTCCTGGTTCAGACCTGCTCGGGAAACAGCCGCGCTATTTGCGCATTACGATCGCGCGTGCATATTTAATTAGGGCTTCCTCCGCTTTTGTTTCTAGCAAGCCATATTTCAGTCATTCCGAAACCGTTTCTAAAAATTTTAAAAGTATCATGAGCACAGAGTCGCAGCGGCTTAGGACTCATTCTACATCTGGTACAAATATAATGACAAATAATACTGTGTGAGTATTACTCTATCCATTGAATAATGTTAATATGGCATTGTTTTAAACACTACAGGTATTGATGTGTTATGACCTTAGGAAGGCTCTGAAGGACCATGTGAACGGTGGGAATGGAGGTGAGAGTCCCTTATCAACATTAGTGCATGTGCACGCAACCGTGTGGGCCGTTTGTCAAGAACCAGCCAAAAAATCTTGTAGTTTGGGCAACAAGTACGAGTGAAGGTGAGAGTGCGTGGAGTCGACGGCAAGTAGTCGCTTGAGCTTCTGTAGAAGGGGGGCTGTTATGATACCAAGGTCTAGTATCTATTCCTGCTTTCATGCTTTGAAACATACAAAAAACTTAACTGCAGTTTCTGCCTCTAGTATATGGTGGTAAATTTGAAAAGCTCATAATATTAATTATTAAGATATTATTAATTAGGTTGATGTTAATTTACTTGTAGATGTGAGGCTACCATGAGTGTCTAGAAAGGCGCCTAAGAATAAAATGTATTATTATTATTATTATTATTATTATTATTAACAGATTGATGTGGACTTTAAACTCTTTTCAGTGATGAAGCTCCAGCACCTGAAGATGGACTGCAAGGACAGTTGTGCTTGGCAGCTGCTAGCAGAACTGTACAACCCCAATCTGACACCTGGTGCTGTGCCGTACGAAGAGGAAATACAGGACTATTTGCCATCTTGGGGTGAGTGCATGGACTAGCATAATTTAAGGGATATAAGATGGTGTACTGGAATGCCGGCCTGCAAGCATTTGACAAAGATTGCTGGTAGTTGCTATAATACTAATTTGTTTTTTGTTACATTGCAGAAGAAGTCGGCCAGCATTGCTGCCCCCACATCCAGTGTCTACACAGATGTCGAGGAAGAAGAGGTGGAGGCCCAGCATTGGCCTCCAATGCTGGGCAGGGTTACTGGGCAACCCTAACCCTAACCTTCTACATACAGAAGGTGTGCATGTGCAAAATTAGCTGGGTGGTGTTCTATTAAACAACTTTTCCACAGAGTTTACATACCCCAGTTCTGTGTGTTGCCCCCTTTAGCATCAATGATAGCTTGGAGTCTTTTGTGGAGAAGGTTCTGTATATAATCTAATATGTATGGGGGAAAAAATATAATGTCAGAAAAGCATTACTAAAGAAAACCCAGAGTAAAGGTTTTAAAAGACTCAACTATATGGCTAATAATTATGCATAAAGTGCATCACGAGCGCTTTAATCACCCTGTTGGATTGGATCCTGCCTGAGTTTCTGACCCCTGTAACAGCTACATGAGCTGTTACAGGGGTCAGCTCTATGAATGAAACAAGGAACTTCTCTCTGATTTTATTAAGCTTTTAGCGGCTGTAGAGCGTCCTTGGTGAGTGTTAAAGCTGCAGGTGTCAGCGGTCGTAGCTTAGCGATGACATTAGCAGCACTGCGGTAAACGGATTTAAGACTGTAACCGCTGCATATTCAGTGATTCCCTGAGCAAAACCACTGCCATATTGTTTATTGTATTCAATACATTATGTATATTTTTCCAGATGCAAGATGATGCAGTAAATTGATGCATACCTGTGCTCCTTGCTCTCCCTGTTTACCTGCATGAGGAGTCTTCAGGATTTTACATGAAATGTCTGGTAAGTGTGAATCTGCTTTTACCAATGCTTTGTTTTTTGATTTTAGGTCTGAATGCACCTTAATTCTTTCTGCTCTTAAACTCCATAGTGAATAGTTTCCATGGAGTGGAAACTCCTAGCCATTTATTTGGAATAGTAAACTGTAATTTAATTAGAATAGTGTACTTTATATAGAAACAATCTAAAATCCAAATCATCTCTCCTTAAAGAGCAACTAAATGCAATGCGCAACTTTAAATGTTTAAAATAACTGTTTTTCTAACCCATACATGCTTAAACAATTGCCTGATGTGCTGAATGAGTTCCTCTCTGATCACTGTGATTGCCCCTATAATCCTGTGCAGTCAAATAAGAGGGATTCGGGCTGGAATCTTAAAGGGACTATACATAAGTTTAATTACAAATAAATGTATACAAATTTAAAATGTCTTCCTCATACATGCTCCAGCAATGCCCTGGTGAGTAGAATGAGCCCTGGCCCTTTCATCTTGATTGCCTCTACATGCCTGTAAAGTCACTTGAATAGTTTATGCTCGGGGCGAACATGCAAACAGCGTAATGCGTAATAACGTCATGCGCGTTCACGCTCAGCTGTAGCGTTAGCTGCACAAAGGTGTGAACATTTGGTCGAGGACGTAGGGGTTTCAAAGAACATCAGAAATTCAAAGTAGCATAAACATTAAAAAGTCACATCCGGGATCTGAAACACTATGTCAAGTTCAATCCTGAATCAGCAGGTTAATGTTTGACTGTGAGGGAGGTGACAGGTGACGAGTCGAGGACAGACGTTTATGCTCAAGGCGCCTGCGTGAAACTGAACTGTGAACCTTTGCTACACCGACTGAAGAGATAAGGCTATAAAGAACACCAGGTAAGAGCTATGTCTTCAATACTTAACAATCTTTTGGTTTATTCTGTTACTTTTCATTCTACAACCAGGAATAGTGTATGGAGCTAATGGAGAGGATTTTCTAACTCACTTTGTTAGTATTAGTTACTCATTATTTCTAATTCTTGACTACAAGAAAACGGCATAACAATCGTTTGCCTGTACCACACAGATCAGTACAACTTTGCTTGCTCAGTATCACCACCATTACAAACTGACAAAGCCAAACAATCTTCTGTTCTTTTATTCCCAGATCTGTCTCAGTAATAATGGGTGTGGAGAAGCCTCTGCTGTGTTCTGTTCTTGTGCTCATCCTGCAGACGCACTTCTGCAGCAGTAAGTCAAGATTTATGACTGGTGTCGACATTATTTTCAATTTAATGCTTTGTACCAAGTTTAGGAACTGTTGTTAAGTTATAACGCACTATTATTACATTTAACTTTACTAAATGCTTTAAGTTAGGCATTCACTTCCAGTTTGCTCTCTGTGCACACAACGCCTCTACAGCCACAATAAAACATTAAGATAAGATAAGAAGCCTTTCTGACCTTTCGCAAAAGCCCCGCCCCCTTAGTTACTGTTGCTACGCCCGACAATTATAGAGCAGCGCAACAGACCTTTTTGGAGCAATACCTCTACGATATTCTCCAGATTGAGGCAAAAGGGGTTACAGTATGCAGTGGAGGGATATATTCAAGAACTATCCAATGAAGGATAATGGACCATTGAGCCTATTGAGACTACAGCAAACAGACAGGTCTCCAGAAATATCAGATACATCTTCTGATCTCTTCTTAAATGCAACAGCACAGCCTTGTGGACCAGTCATGCTCTTGCACTGCCCGGTAAGCACCAGTAAGCACCAGCTTAGGTTTTAAATATTTCTAAAAATAGGAACATTTCTCCAGTGCATTTCTCCGGTGCGCTAAAGTTAGCTAACGCTAGCTAAACCTACAGGTGCCACAATGACAATCAGCTACAGCCAGTTATCAGGACCATGACAAAATACACAGTACTTTTATCAAAAAGGGAGACAAAAACACGTCAGACTGTAGGCTTGTAAAAGTTCACCGCTGCAGTTAAAGTTACAGCTCCAGAGCCAGTTTGTGTAACGTTATGTGACTGTCAGTAGCTAGATGTTAGCATGCTAAGGTGTTAGCCTAACTATAGGCTCTTGCCTTACCTTAGAGCAAGACAAGGCAAGGCAAGTTTATTTGTAGAGCACAATTCATACACGAGGCAATTCAAAGTGCTTCACAGTTGCAGAAAAAATTACAAAAAAACAGATCAAATCAATCAATAAAACATCAACATCAATTACAGTTAATCAATTACAGTAAAAGGCAAGAGTGCAGATAAAATACTTTCAGTTTTCATATGCACGGGTAAAAAGAGCTGTTTTCAGCCTGGATTTGAACATTGTCAGAGTTGAGGCCTGTCTCACATCCTCATGAAGACTGTTCCAGATTTTAGCTGCATGAAACTGAAACGCAGCCTCACCGTGTTTATTATTGACTCTGGGAACCACCAGGAGACCCTCCCTGAAGTTCTCAGGGCCCGAGATGGTTCATACGGCTCTAACATGTCAGAGATGTACTTTGGTGCTAAACCATGAAAAGACTTGTACACAAGCAGAGCTGTTTAAATTCTATTCTCTGAGTGACAGGAAGCCAGTGCAGAGACCGGAGCACTGGACTAATGTGGTCGTATTTCCTGGTTCTTGTCAGGACTCGAGCAGCAGCGTTCTGGATGTTCTGCAGCTCTAACAGCTCGTTTAGAAAGGCCAGTGAGCAGCCGTTACAGTAGTCTAACCTGCTGGAGACAAATGCATGGATGAGTCTCTCTAAGTCTGGTTTTGACACTATTCCTCTGATCTTAATGTTCTTCAGATGGTAAAAAGCTGATGATGTTATTGCTTTGATGTGGCTGTTTAAGTTCAGGTCTGAGTCCATGATTACTCCTAGATTTCTAACCTGATTTTTTGGTTTTAGAGCAAGAGACTCAAGGTGACTGATAACACTTTGTCTTTGTGTCTGTGGGCCAAAGACAATGATCTCAGTTTTGTCTGAGTTTAGTTGGAGAAAGTTGTTTTGCATCCACAAACTGATCTGTTCGATGCAGTGACAGAGAGTATCTACAGGCCATGTTCACCTGCTGTCAGTGACACGTAGATCTGAGTGTCATCTGCGTAGTTGTGGTACGACACATTGTTGCTGTTAATTAGCTGACCCAATGGAAGCATGTACAGGTTGAATAAGAGGGGTCCCAAGATTGACCCCTGGGGGACTCCACAGGTCATGGAAATTTTGTCTGAGACACAGTTGCCAATTTCGACAAAGTACGTCCTATCCTCGAGATAGGACTTGAACCAGTTTAGAGCAGTACCAGAGATTCCCACCCAGTTTTCTAACCTGTGAAGTAAGATCCCGTGGTCCACTGTGTCAAAGGCAGCGCTCAGGTCCAGCAGAACTAAAACTGAGACCTTACCTGCGTTTGTGTTCATACGAATATCATTTGTCACCTTGATCAGAGCTGTCTCAGTGCTGTGGTGGGGCCTAAATCCTGACTGGAAAGTATCAAACACATTGTTAGATAGGAGAAAGTAAGTGAGCTGTTGATATATTACTTTCTCTAGGACTTTTCCTAAGAACGGTAGGTTTGATATGGGCCGGTAGTTGTTCAGTACCTTGGGATCAAGGCTGCTCTTCTTTAGAAGAGGCTTAATGACCGCGGTTTTCAAGGCCTTTGGAAATGCTCCAGTCTCAAATGAGATGTTAACAAACTGAACAAGTTGTGGTAACAAGCTGGTCAGCACAGACTTCAGACATTTGCTTGTTTATTTTGGAGACATTTAGCTGGGCGTAGGCCGTCCACATGTTTGATCCATTGTAGGCAGTGCTCAGGTTGTGTTTTCGCTTTGGGAAGGGAATAACTGGACTCTCCCTGACACACTCTTGTGGTACCTAGTGTCCGATTTACATCCTCCATAGGCAGCACCATTTTGCTTCTTCTTTGTCTGGTGGGTTTTTGGTGGTTAGCAGTAAAAAAAATGTGCATCTGCTCATTGCTCATTGCTGGTATGTCCCATTGTTTTGCATTGGAGATCTGCGGCATGATGGACCTAGCTTCATAGTAACGGTTGCTAGGATGTCTGATTGGACAATTACCGGTTTGGGGCGTGGTTTTGCGAAAGGTCAATTGCAAATGGCTTGTGTCATTACAACAGTAGGCTTAAAAAATAAATGAACGTTAAAAATATAGATTATAAACAGAGGTTAAAGTGGGCGGGAACGGTCGGGAACGGCGTTCCCCCACCTTCGCATGGCAAAAAGAAAAAAGAAAAAAAAGTTCATGATTGCAACTTTGTCATTTTCACGCACATACGAAATTCTGCCTGTGAGATAAATCAATGCAATAAAAGTACTAGGTTGGGCCTACTCAATATGCGTCCCGGGGCCAAAAAATAAAATCTGACCTCATTTTCCATAAAAATTATATTTTTTCCGGCATTATCCGCGCCGCATTTGCGTAGCTCCACAGCGAGTTCGCGCCACTTTGCGTAGCAGTGTGCCTCCGGCTCCGGACCATCATCTCCTAGCGCGGGCTCAAATGAAACATGGCTCTGTTAAACGGTGTAAGACGCTAAACTGAGAAAACAGGAGGCTTATCGTTGGACGGACTGACAGATTTATCAAACCGCAGCACAAGGACAGTATGAATCGTGTTTGCTCGGATTATCCCATGCAGAAGCAGGACTCCTCGCGGTCCGCGTCAGGTGCAGCGTGTGTTCCTGCCTTCACCGGTGCAAAGGGCTTAACCAGCGACTTTAAGGTAAGGAACACCAGTTCAGCTGTGGATGTTTGTAAAGCGAACGATAAAGCTGATGGAACGTGAGTTTTGGAAAACTGCTCTGCACCACCAGCACTCGTGTTTAACCGGTCAACACGCTCGCTCCCTGGGCTCTAACTTTACTAAATAACATCTGAATCATTCATCTGACAGGTGCATTGTTCTTCCTTTCTGCTCTGACTTCATTCAATACGTGTTTGTGGGAAATGTACAAGCACAGAGATGCTCTTTGCAAAGTTAACATGGTAAACGAGGCTGAAGCTGAATATGTGATGAGCGCGCCACCTCCAAGGAGCGCTTCATTTACTGAGTTTTTCGTAAAGCGCGAGGTCTGGACAGAACAGCGTTTGGTCCGCCCTTATTTATTATTTTCCATGGTCTGTCTGCTCAGCGCTGAGGAGCAGTGGCTGAGCAGGAGTTAGTCATGTTGTTTGAGATGTACTGGTCTCATTCTGTATTAGGCCTTTGGCCTGGTTTAGATGTGATTTAGTCCTGCCTTAGTCCTGATATTGCATGTTTTTGCCCTGGCTTAATCCTGGTTTAGTTCTGAGTAGTTTCTTTTTTTTCCTCCAAAGGCTTAAAATGCTGGAATATAATATAACTTTTATATTTAGGCCCAATTCTATTCTGTTCAAGCAGTGATGATAATGAAATTTCATTTATTTATCCCAAAAATATGAATACGTTTGGTGGTGGGAGGCTCACCCCTGACCAGCCTGCAAGAGCCCTGCTGTAAGCACCACTGACTGTGAAAGAGGATTTTCTTAAATAAAGAACATATTAACAAGCCAAAATTGTTAATAAGTAATGTTTCAGCACACATGTTCATTTCTTTGGTTGGCCTTCTTGAATAAGTGGATCCTGACATTTTATTTGTTTCTATAATCTGCTCCTCTCTGGGCAGGCATGGTGCTCTGCAGTCCTACATCTAAGAAGAACCCAAAAGAGTTGATCTGGCAAAAGCAGAATTTGTTCATTTAGTAAATCACATAGACCTCCAATCATTTATGATTGTTAAAACCTACTAAAGGATATCTAAAAATAATTCAAGGTATTAAACAATATTGGAAAATAAAATTACAGTATCAAATACCTTGTATTGTGCAGTATCTGTTCAGAACCCATGACTACATGTCAGTACCTAAGTACATAAAAAATATAAATGTAGCGCGATTCCTACTGCTTGTTAAAGGTTAGAGTTCCCCCACCTCTCAAATCCCACTTTAACCCCTGATTATAAATATAATACATACGTAAAGCAGGGCCAGCCAGACTAGGTATGGTCCGGGACGCAGTTTTGTTTTTCCCAGGATGGCAAAGGCCAGTCGCTCCCTGATTGGCCCGTCTTCGACATTAGCAGCCAATGATAAGTAGAGCTCCAACCATGACATCACATCCACAAGACAACGGTAGTTTAAACTAATCCAAACTAACTGTATACCTGACCTCATCCTAACCCTAAGAATAATGGAGTTTACAAACTAACCCTAACCTTATCTTAGCCCTAACCTTAAGGAAAGTGGAGTTTACAAAAGGTGTAGATATGCAAATGTGGCCTTTCCCATCCTGGGCGGGGGAAAAACACACACACACACAAAATGCGCCTCCAACAACTGATCTGGTTAATGATAATTTTCTTAAATGATACGAGTTTACAAAACTAGGTAAAGTTTTGTAAAGTCGTCCAGGCCCTTTTTAAAATGTGGGCCTGGACAGACTCAGTACTCTGACAGTCCCTATAGCCTGGCAAACCATCCACTCCTGCTTTCTCTGTTTCTGTTCAAATGCAGGACTGTCAGGAACTCTATTAAGAGCCAATTAAATCTTGAAAATGACAAGAAGACTGAATGACCTGTGTGATCACTGAGGGATGATGACAAATCTTCCTCACTGTCCTCATGTTGAACGCTTTCTTTTATTACTCTTCGTTCTACTGGCCAATGTAAAACCACCAAGTTTCTTCAGGATTCAGTGGTTAATTTCACTTAGAGGAGTCAGTTGCAAACATAAAACAAATACAAAGAAATAAAAACTACAAAAAAACACCCACAGCAGCCCGGCTTAACAGTCACATTCAGTTGTTCTCGTTGAATAATTTGAGTGTGGCACAAAGGAGTTTTTATAGCGGTTGTGTGTACACTTCTTTACAAAACAGGGCTTGTGTCATATCCGTCTTGTCTCTGATTGATTAAAATTAGTTCTGTCAAAATTAAAGCTCACAACTCACAATTAATCGAAAAAGGAATTAATCCCAATATTTAAATTAATTGCGATTAATTGCATCATATTTGTTTTGACCAAACCCACACCTGTTTGTCACCTGAAAGACAAAGCACTTGTATTAACCACATTTAAGCCGGGGGTCTCCAACCTTTTTACTTTTATGTAACAAAAGTGACAGAGCGACATCTAAGAGACTTGTCTAATGATGCTATTTCAACAAAGTGACTTTAATTTTGTCCTAAAACTCTACTTTGTGAACCTAAAAGTTTGCAGATTCTGTTCAAAATGTCCAGGACAAAGAAATGTGTCTAAAATGTGATTGTCAGAGCGAGAGCGACTGGTGGGAGGTCCCGTTATAAACTATTGGGCTTTTCTCATAGA
Organism: Neogobius melanostomus; assembly: GCA_007210695.1. Lineage (NCBI taxonomy): Eukaryota > Metazoa > Chordata > Actinopteri > Gobiiformes > Gobiidae > Neogobius > Neogobius melanostomus. The sequence continues at coordinate 36,548 of VHKM01001228.1, read as the reverse complement.
ATTATGAAAGTATTAATAATGCGTATAATTATTAGAGAAAAAATGTGCCGCGATTAATCACAATAAATTAAATTTCACAAGTGTGGTTAACTTAATCGCGATGAAAAAATATCGACTGACCGCACTATATAAAATGCTTGTCAATCGCACCCATCGTGAACTCTAAGGAAGCATACCCGGTCCTAGACCACGTGTCTTTGTAGTGTGTCTGGCCTGGCTAGACAGTCTCAAATCAGCACTATTTATATTACACATTAAATTTATAACATCTGATGTGAGTTATCAGTCACCTTGAGTCTCTCGCTCTGAAACCAAAAATCAGGTTAGAAATCTGGGAGTAATCATGGACTCAGACCTGAACTTAAACAGCCACATCAAAGCAATAACGTCATCAGCTTTTTACCATCTGAAGAACATTAAGATCAGAGGAATAGTGTCAAAACCAGACTTAGAGAGACTCATCCATGCATTTGTCTCCAGCAGGTTAGACTACTGTAACGGCTGCTCACTGGCCTTTCTAAACGAGCTGTTAGAGCTGCAGAACATCCAGAACGCTGCTGCTCGAGTCCTGACAAGAACCAGGAAATACGACCACATTAGTCCAGTGCTCCGGTCTCTGCACTGGCTTCCTGTCACTCAGAGAATAGAATTTAAAACAGCTCTGCTTGTGTACAAGTCTTTTCATGGTTTAGCACCAAAGTCCATCTCTGACATGTTAGAGCCGTATGAACCATCTCGGGCCCTGAGAACTTCAGGGAGGGGTCTCCTGGTGGTTCCCAGAGTCAATAATAAACACGGTGAGGCTGCGTTTCAGCTTCATGCAGCTAAAATCTGGAACAGTCTTCATGAGGATGTGAGACAGGCCTCAACTCTGACAATGTTCAAATCCAGGCTGAAAACAGCTCTTTTACCCGTGCATATGAAAACTGAAAGTATTTTATCTGCACTCTTGACTTTTACTGTCATTGATTAACTTTATGTTGATGTTTTATTGATTGATTTTATCTGTTTTTTTTGTAATTTTTTCTGCAACTGTGAAGCACTTTGAATTGCCTCGTGTATGAATTGTGCTCTACAAATAAACTTGCCTTGCCTTGCCTTGATGTGTTTCCAGGTCAGACTCTGATGGTCCCGTCTCAGCCCCTCGTCGTCCCCGTGGGCAGTGAAGTGACTCTGCCCTGTCAACTAGAGTCTGTTAAAAACATTAAGGACCTGGTGGTGGAGTGGGGGCGGCACGACCTGAAGCCGCGCTACGTCCACATTCGCCGTGACGGCCTGGACCTGCTGATCGACCAGAACTCTCTGTATCTGGGCCGCACCCGTCTGTTGGAGCGCGGGCTGGCGTACGGAGACATGTCTCTGACGCTGAGCAGAGTCAGGCTGAGCGACGCAGGAACGTACCACTGCTTCATCCCACAGATGGGCACGAGAGCAGAGGTCACGCTGCACGTCGGTGAGTCAGGACACACTATGAAGCTCTGGGTCAATGGACCAAACACAGCAGAGAAACAACCTTATATTCAAAAGCTCCATATGTAAACTGAGCTGAAACAACTAATCGATTATTGAAATAGTTTTCAACTATTATAGTAATCGATTAATCATTTTCTGGTTTACACAGACTCGAATACAGAAAAAAATAACATGACGATTTAGTATTTTTGATAACTTTGGGTGTGTAGGATGTTTTGTACATAACACATTTAATATATGATCTGTCTGAATTAACTCCACTCTTATTGTTGCCAGGTCCTATAGTTTTAAACCAGTTACGAAATAAACTTCCCCAACTCCAGCTTTGTCCCCGATAAACTCCCAGTCAGTGCCAGTGCAGCCTCCAGTTGTTAAAGCTTTGAACTCTGGAGGTTCTTAGCTTTCAAATGAGGCAAGGAAAGGCAACTTTATTTATACCGTGCATTTTGTATACAAGGCAAGTCAATGCGCCTTACAAAAGAAGATATGCGAAATTACAATCAGGTTAAGTTAAGGCAAAGCACATACATAAAAACACCCAATAAAACGAAATCCGCGAAGTAGACCGCTTTATTTTTCACATATATTATATATGTTTTAAGGCTAAAAAACCCCTCACCACACACTTTATACACTAATTGTCACTAGTGCACGGGTTCTCCTTATGCCTGGTGTCACTGTGTGATTGTTTTTGTGATATGATTTTTAGATTCACATTACAGACGTGGGGATGGAAACATCGTGAGCTGCTCTCGTCTCCGCTGTGCGCTTGTTCAAACTAAGAGACAATCGTACCTACGACCAAAGTTTTATCGTCACAGTTTCAGGCTTCAGAAGGCGAGTGTTTAGCTGAGGCAAGCGCCACATGCCCCGAGTGCAGTGTTTATTTTCACAGAAAAGTTCAGAGAAAGTGAACGTGGTGTTGGACCCGTTCATGCCTGTGAGGCAGTGACTCAGTCTGAGCTGTGTAGTGTGTGTGCTGATGTGTTGACGGGACACATAAAGATCCTCTATGCAACGAGAGAGGCTCACTCTGCGACTAGCCAACCAGGACGCACAATACAATGCGTGTATGGCGTTCATACGCTGTAAAAAAAGCATACATAATTGTGCTAAAAATAAATCTGCGAAAGGTGAACCGCGTTATAGCGAGGGACCACTGTACACCAGGGCAGGCGCTGGAATTTATTCTTGGGGACAGGAAGGACGACCGGCCATTGACCGGGGGTGGGGCTGAGGAAAGTGTTGAGGCAGACACAGAACGCTGGGGGCGTGGTCCACATTGGTTTGGCCTTGAAGGGAAGTGTTGATGGTGTAGGAGAGATAAGCCGTCCAGCTGCTTCAAACCTTAGAGTTATTCCAGTAATAGTTCATGAATATTAATTTACTTTTAACTTTTACTTGGTCTCAGCATGAGTTCAGTTCTCCAGAGCTGGTAGCTTCCTTCACAGTTCATCCCTGTTCCTCCCAATGGAGGAATGGCCTGATCACATAAACGTGTGCTTATGTTCAGCTTTGATCGAACCAAGTTCAGCTTTAAATTAGTCACTTTTTCAAAGCGCTAAGAACCTCCTACAAACATTCACAAATTAATCAATTAATCAGAAAAATAATCGGCAGATTTATCGATTACCAAAATAATCTTTAGTTGCAGTCCTAATGCAGTGTTTCCTCTGTTAACACAAGTTGACAGCCAAAAAATGGTCAGGGGTTTCTCAACTGATTTAGACTAATTTTGGTGTTCTGAGTCCGAATATCACATGCATTTTGCTCTATCAGGTCAACTTTTTGAGATACAGCCATAGTGTTACGGATTACGTACGTCTACGTTTTACGTGTGTGGTGTGTGCGAGAGTTTCAATAACAAATCCGTAGCGACGAGGAGATATTTTATTATAAACAAACTAATCCAGTTAAATCATAGAGGGTACAAATTAAACAAAAAAACATAAATTTGCTACACAACAAGATACTCCCTATTTATAGCCTCCCTGTCCAGACACCCGGGAAAAATAACTTAAAGAGGGCACCCAATCACTAAATTCGCGCTGCGACATGCTAAAAATATAACAAAGCGTGCCAATCTACAATTAAACAAACGCGTGTCATACTGAAGACACGCACTTCCTCACCTCTCCCTGACGTAACGTAACAAGTCAAAAGCAGACCATACTAAAAAAAAGAATCATCCCCATAGCAACAAATATCTTGCATAAGGCCTACCTGACGAGCCAAACAAATTGATTCAGTTGATTGATATGGCTTTGGCGCGACAGTCATGCAGGAATGATCCTGATGTTTTCTGTTACATCTGCGGAGATTACACGCTGTCAGTGGACAGGAAGAATATCACAGGATTTGTAAAGCACGCCTATGAGGCCTACTTTAAAGTCAAGCTGGGTGACCAAGATAAATCCTGGGCACCGCACACGGTGTGCAAGACGTGCGTGGAATACCTGCGGCGGTGGACGAAGGGCACGAAAACTTCACTGAAGTTTGGGATTCCGATGGTTTGGAGGGAGCCGCGAGACCATGCATCGGATTGTTACTTCTGCGCCATCAATACTACTGGCATCAACCGGAAGAATCGGCACAGCCTCCAGTACCCCGACCTTCCATCTGCCCGCCGTCCAGTTGCTCACTGCGAAGAAATTCCTGTACCAGCGTTCACAGAGCTTCCCGACAGCGACGACGAGGCCACCAGTGCAGACGAGGGAGGATATGCAGAAGAGGAGTATAAGGAACAAGATGGTCCGCAGCCCTTTTCACAATGTGAGCTTAATGATCTGGTTCGGGATCTCAGCTTGTCAAGACTTCCTCCGAGCTGTTGGCCTCCAGACTCAAAGAGAAAAATCTACTTGGCGAGGACGCGCGTATCACTTTCTTTCGTAGAAGGCATGAGGACTACATGGGCTACTTCTGCAGGAGGAAGACCTCGTGTACTGCCGAGATGTCGCCGGTCTTCTTGGTAAACTCGGCGCTCCTCAATACGATCCGAGAGATTGGCGACTCTTCATTGACAGCAACAAGCGCTCTTTGAAGTCTGTGCTCCTCCACAACGGGAACCAGTTCGCCTCAATCCCTCTTGCGCACTCCACAAGTCTCAAAGAGAAATATGAAGCAGTGAAGTACGTGCTCGACAAAATCCAATACGAGCAGCACCAATGGATCATCTGCGTCGACTTAAAGATGGTGAACTTTATACTTGGTCAGCAGTCCGGGTTCACGAAGTACCCATGCTTTATATGTATGTGGGACAGTCGAGACAGAGCCCAGCACTATGTAAAGAAACAGTGGCCGGTGCGAGAGCAGTTAGTACCTGGGGCGAGAAACATCATAAATGAACCTCTTGTTGACCGGGAGAAGATATTGATCCCACCGCTACACATGAAGCTTGGATTAATGAAACAGTTCACGCGCGCTCTGGACAAGGATGGGAGGTGCTTCAACTACCTGTGCCGAGCCTTTCCTCGACTGACCATTGAGAAGCTGAAAGCCGGCATTTTCGATGTCCCACAGATACGGCAGCTCATAAAGGACACAGAGTTCCAAAACTCCATGAACAGGCTAGAGTGTGCCGCGTGGACATCATTTGTGCAGGTGGTGAACAACTTCCTGGGGAACACGAAGGCAGCAAACCACGCCATACTCGTCAGCAAGATGATAAAGGCCTTCCAAAAACTCGGGTGTTTGATGAGTATAAAGGTTCACTTCCTGTTCTCACACATGGAGAAGTTTCCTGAAAACCTTGGGGCGATGAGCGACGAGCAGGGAGAAAGGTTCCATCAGGACATGCGCCAAATGGAGGAGAGGTACCAGGGAAGGTGGGACGCAGTCATGATGGCGGACTACTGCTGGTCGCTGAAGAGAGACAACCCAGCAGCTGCTCACACACGGGAATCGAAGAAACGCCGATTTATGCCGTGAACTCTAAAATTTTGTGTCACGTAACGCTCATTGTTTTACTAATATTATGAATTCTGCTTATCAAATTTGATGGAGTAAATAAAAACTGAATGACTTTGAATACGTTGACTTTTATTTCTTGAGGAAAACGGAAAAAACGTCAAGGGTTTCTCAGCTGATGATCCGCAGAAATTTGTTTTTTACGCAAAATCGATTTAAAAAAAATTTCTGTAGCAAAAATCCTGACCTGATTGAGCAAAACCAAGGTCATTTTCGGACTCAGCGCATCAAAATTAGTCTTAATTCAGCTGGAAAACCCTGGACTATTTTCAAAAATATTTTTTTGTTACCCAGTGCAATTAAGGAGCGGCGGGTCGCCGCACACACTACACAATTTTTATGCCCGATTTTGATACAATTCTCAGTCGCGCTGAGTCTTCCCGAGTCGTGTTTAGTCGAAGGCAGTCACACAGTCGTGTCGCATAGTGTGTGTGGGGGGGTCACGACTGGACTGGCGTTCGAATCATGTAGTGTGGGCAGCAGTCAGACGCAACTGGACTGCAGTTGCAGGAAATCAAACATGTTTGATTTTTAAGCCTGATTTTGGACGCACAAGAGAGACGTGGGTGATTTTACCGTCCCCAAAGTGAACACACAGAAAGCAGCGGCCAATGACAGAGTGAGATAGACAGAAAACACCGCCGCGCCTCCTTTTTCATTTCTCTGTCAAAACAGCAACACAAACAACTCAAACAATTTTCAGCAGGCCTGCCCCCACTGCTAAAAAAAAATCCTAGAGGAAACACTGTAATGTAAACCTGATCCTGACCAAACCTTTCAGTACCTTCACACCTTTGGTTTATTGCTGGCTGGACTTGTTTAAACTTGGTCTAAACCGTTGACTCTGCCCGGTCTGTGCTCATCCAGTTTCCCAAAAATGAAACCACATTGTCCAGGCTCCGCTGCCTCTGCAGACCCACAGAGTCCAGAGTTATTTCGGACAAAATTGTTAACGGCAATAACAAGCCCCCGAAATCAAGATGGTTAAGTATAATTTCAATGGCTTGTGCTCATTAGCTGTCTTATGTAATAAACATGGAGGCACATTTTCTAGTTGTTTATATCTTGTAAAGCACTTCATTGATGGCTTATTCAGTATGTGGTAAAGTAAATTTCTGATTAGATGCTGAAGTCTTTATGTTGTTTCCCTCCTGTCTCCAGTGTCAGTGTCTCCTGTCTCTGTGAGTCTGACCAAAGACCACTCGGGGTCTCCTGAGCTGCGCTGTGAGTCCAGGGGCTGGTTCCCGGAGCCGGAGCTAGTCTGGCTGGACTCTGAGGGGACGGTCCTGACCGGAGCGAGGACAGAGGCTCAGAGAGGAGTGAACGAGGAGACCTTCAGTGTCAGCAGCAGACTCTCTGTGGAGCAGAGCCCTGGGAACAGCTTCACCTGCAGAGTGAGGCATCAAGAGACCAGGCAGAGCAGAGAGAATCAGATCAGCATCACAGGTCAGACACCACTCGACTTATATCACTGTTTAGTTACAGAATAATATAGTCAGACATGAATACATTTTTATGGCACATTTCATACATGTACAACTCAATGTGCCTCACAGCAGCACCAGGCACCCAAACACAATAAAATGTAATAAAAGCATTAAAACAATATGTATATTGTATATATTAAAATTAGTTAAAATACAATCCAGTGCCATAGGCAGCAGTAAAAGGTCCTTTCAGCCTGGACTTAAACACAGTCAGAGTTGAGGCCTGTCTCACGTCCTCACTGAGGCTGGTTCAGACTTTTGCTGCGTGAAACTGAAACACAGCCTCACAGTGTTTAGTCCTGACTCTGGGAACCACCAGGAGACCCCTCCCTGAGGATCTCAGGGCCCGAGATGGTTCATACGGCTCTAACATGTCAGAGATGGACTTTGGTGCTAAACCATGAAGAGACTTGTAACAAGCAGAGCTGTTTTAAATTCTATTCTCTGAGCAACAGGAAGTCAGTGCAGAGACCGGAGCACTGGACTAATGTGGTTGTATTTCCTGGTTCTGTTGTTCCAGGTGAGTTCCTGGAGGCCTGTGCCTCTTGCTCCGTGGCCTGGACTCTCTTTGTTTTGGGGCTGATTCTTTGTGCAGCGGTCGGTGCTTTGTCTTGTGGAAATACAAAACTCTGAGTAAGTACAGATTTTGCATTTGTTTCTTATTTGAAAGGCAGTTTATATGTAGTTGTGTGGTGGATTTTACATACAATGCTCATGCTTTTTCTGATTCTAAACCGTAATATTAATCACTACTTTGTTTAAACTATTTGTGCAGGTCCTAACTTTCCTAACTCTTTCAGAAAATCCCAATTCTTCACAGAAATAGGTTTATTGGCATATTTCACAACAATGCAAGGCGGAGGTGGACGGGCCAGTAATGCTCATAACAAAAACAGCCACTCGTTTGCAATTGCTAGGAATAGTTAACAATAGTGTGAGCAACAGTGTATTTTTTTTTTACAAATGTCAACATGATAACACTATTTACTATTTAATAGTTTTGTGTGTGGTTCTTTTCACTTTTCCTGCCTATTTGCAGACCTAAGAGCTGAATGTAACAAGTAAATTTCTCCATTGTCAGATCAATAAAGACTATCTTATCTTATGACACAAGAAAAGAAAATCTTTCATTTTTTATTAAATATGTAAATTGACTGTAATTCTAAATGTTTTTCCTTGACATCTAATCTTGTAATTTCCTCCAGAATCAGAGAGTGAGATCACAAAGGTCAAACTGGAGGAAACTGAAGAGTCGGTGCTGATGCTGAAAACAGAGACAAAACCACACAGTGATGAGCAGAAGCTGAATGAATACAAGGAGGCCTGTTTGAGGATCTCAGAAGAAATACAGTTTATTGAAGAGTCTGAGGAACTGTTGGGGTCAAAGGTCTTTTGGTAAAGCTTAAAGACACAATGCATCAATGTAAATATGAACTGGAGGAAGTCATTAGAGTAAAAGAGGAAAAGATGAAAAATTCACGAAGCAAAAGTAAAGAAAAAAACAAAGAACGTGAGGATCAAATACAGAAAAATAAGAATCAAATTACAAAGTTCAGTAACATCATTGATCACACAGACAAAGAAATTAAGAAATTGACGAGTTAATTCGGAAAAAAGATGAGAGGAAAGGTAAGCTGAAGTCGGAGTTTGAACTCATGACCAAACAGTTGGAAAAGGAGAAGAAACGTCTGGCAGCAGCTGCTCAGGAGTCTGGGGAAAGAGAAGAGAAGGTGACTGTCGTGGATGAAACAGAGATCAATGATTTATCCTCTAATGTTGGTAAAACACAACTTAATGATCAAGTCCTGAAAACAGAGAAGAGTCGACTCAGAGTGAGGAGGTCAGAGCCGCCCAGACAGAGACGACAGAGACAGAACAAGGATCCACAGCTGAAGGAGCATCTGACTCTGCCGGAAAAACTGGAAAGAGTCTCACAAAATCTTTAAGAAATCTGATTAATTCAAGCCACAAGCGCCGAAAACAGCCCTCGCTCCAGAGCACAACTCCCTCTCTCAGGACGACCCTGCCCTCCCTCTCACATCGGCCTCACCCGGCAACGCCACCGCCGAGGGTCACGTCTGTCCTGGGCCTCATGGATCACACTGACTCGCTTTACCAACAATAACACTTCCTCCATTCATTACACAATAGTTTAACGGCACACTGCGTAACATTTTGGACTATACTGTTGCTATCAGTATGTAGCACCCGTACAACCACTCTATATAGGACTTACCCGAGAATGGTGGGTGCTTGGGTTCGGTTTACTCACAGGTGGATACCAAAAAGGTTCACCTATTTAAGTGAATGTTGTCAAACAATACCAAACTAATAACTAGCCTATTTAAAATAATGAGACCCAGAGCGAGAGTAACATTTAGGCAAACATTCAAAAAGCCATATTTAATAAACTAATTAATTAATTTTACAATTGGACAAAAAAAAGAAAAAGATGTAAAATAGCCTTAAACCTAAGGTACATTTAAGCCTAAAACTAATTTGCTACAATCTAAATGTTCCCTTGAGTTACTGGCCCCTTTAAACCCTGTAGGTAAAACCTTTAAATCCAATCCCCTTAGCTTGTCCCCAAGTGACAGCACCAACAAACGTTACAAAGGAAAATGGAACACTGACAAAAAAAAAACGTGAACTGTCTCACGCGCACACACTTAACAAACGGTCTAAACTGTACTTTAACGGTGGTGGGCCCACTCACACACACACACAGTACTCACGGCTCCGGAGCATCTTGACCTAAGTCAAACCACCTTCGTTGCAGGCCTGTTTTACTTGTGCAAACCGCACAGCGGGTCGAACCCTCTCATAGGTTTGGATGCTTGAGTGCGTTGCAATAAAACGATGTCTGTTGTCCGGTGCCTTGAGCTCGAGCCAAGATAACGGTCACACTGGTCGGATGTCTTGAGCGCGAGCCAAGATAACGGTCACACTGGTCCAATGGCTTGAGTGCGTTGCAACTGAACGATCTCCGTGGTCCGATAGCTTGAGTGCGTGGCAACGGAAAGGTCTCCGTGGTCCGGTAGCTTGAGTGCGTGGCAATAAAACGATTTACGTGGTCCGGTGGCTTTAGTGCGTTGAAGTGGAGCGGTAACGGTAGCTCAACGTCAGCCCGCGGTTGCTTCTGCCTCGCTAACGTCCGTCCACACAACAGTCCCCTTGGCTCCTCCGGTCCCACGATCGATCCTAGCTCACGAAACCGTTCCTGCAAGGTGAAGGCGACTCACACGCGTTTAACGAGCCTCCCGCTCCGGGTTGTCACGGTCCGTGAACTCCGTTAACGTCCACTGCTCCGGGAGGAAACACATCCAGCTGCTCCGCTCAGGCCCAGGCGCAAAGACAATCTCTCCTGGAACTCTTTTTTTTCGAACCCCTCCCTCGAGTTTAAGAACACACCCCCTTCACGAAACAACAGCCAATCACTATCGACTATTAAATGTATAGCTAGAACTGACCAATGAAATGGCTGACCATACAGCACGAAAAAACTAAAACAAAAACAGTTGTCTCCCGTTCCCATAGCAATAATATGAAATTAATTAAAAGGACACGAAACAACATAACTTGCTTAAACTTACAGTTTAATCTGAACCTAAAGTGACCTATATTTAAATCACTAAGAATATTAATGATCCACTATCATATAATAATGAATATTAGGACAATCACTATAGAAAAAGTAATTAATAAACTACTAGTTTAGCGATTAAAGATGTGTTAAGGATTTATATTAACCCCTAATGTTCTGGTAATGCCCTAATATTCCACCGGGCTACAAGTATAAAACATGCTCCTAATGACCAGCTCATCATAGAAAATGCCAATTCTGCAGTGGGTAATCAAAGAATGGATTTGGATGAGGACATTACCTGTTTAAATCTGAAATTCTGCTGACTTTAGTCACATCTCCTTTGAGACGAGCTGGAGCCATCCACACAAAGTTAGTCATGTCTTATAAGAGCTGAGCCGCTCACAGTAGAGGCTCATGTTCGTTTCTACATTTATGAGATATTTTTGTACTTTTGAATGTACTTTTGTATTGTGTAAAGGTTTTGTTAAAGCAATAATGTCTAATACTCTTTTAAAATGTATTCTAAGTAATGTTATACTCTTTACAGATTAGTTTCCTGTGTAAGCAGCTGATTATAGTAAAATATTTGTAGAATGTGAACGTCTCTAAACTGCAGCCCCTGTGACCCTGAACATATGCAGTTATATGGAGATCATTTACGGGCTTCGCCTTGGCCATTTTCATTTCAATTATAATAATCCAGTGTTGCCGCGTTAGTTGTAGCCTATACTTAAATTATCCAATTTACTCAGCCCAGATTGGGATGACCAAAAATCAGGACACTCACCATTATTGTGAGAGAAAATATTTTACCGACGTTAGGACAAGATTCAGCTGTGATTTTAAGTTTCTTCTTTTAAATGCTTTATTTGCTTGTAAACATTCTGTTCATTTTTTTTTTTTAACGGAAAATAAACGTTTTCTTTTGTTGAAATAATATAATTCCTACAGACTTGCCAAATTTCTTATTAAAAATATTAAGATATAGGCCTACTGTATTTTTGTAACTAATGGTCCGTCCACACCAAGCGCCTCCAAAGTGTCAGGTTTACATTTAAAATACATTGAGGACGCGCCTCAAGAGGCCCTGCGGCCGACGCTAGAGTTGGGAAATGTTGAACTTTTTGGAGAAATTCGCGAGCGTCGACCAATCAGGAGCTTTCTCCAACAGTGACGTAAGCTGTAGCTGGGCCACCGTCGGTCCAGGGCAGATCCTCTGCCTGCCCGCAGCGCAGATGTAAACAAGTCACGGAGGATTATCGTGTTGTGAACCGGGGCTACAGCAGCTCTGGGACTTTTACAAAGACACACATCAGTGTTTCATTTACCTAAACACCCAGGATTAAAAGCGGCGACAAGAAAACGTATTTGAGTGGCTGGATCTGCGCTGGGAATGTGTTTGGGACTTGATGATGCACAGGATTCCCAAAGCTAATGCTACAGTACAAGCTAAATCTCCAATCGATGTGAAAACGAGAAATATGCACGAATAAAGTCTATTAAGCCCCATCTACATAAAGCAACCGTGTAACAATGATCACACATTGAGCCAGGCTTGTTGATATTTAAGTTTATTGCTCACATTTTATCTACAACGGGCCGTAGTCGATCTGTTTTATAATTATTTCTATGCTAGCCCAAACAGATAGCTCGCACTGACCCCATTGAAAACAAGTATTATACACTAATCACGTCAATATAGCCCTAAACTACACAGAACAGCCTTTATGATGGTCACACACTGAGATGGGCTTGACACATTTGTGGTTTATTGCACACACTTTTTTTTTTATCAACAATGAGCTGTACGCGATCGCAAAAAGCTAACCGGCTAACCTAGCTTATAGCCACTTGCCACCAATGTCCCTTCAACCGTATGGGCTGGATATTAGCTTAAATACTGGGGAGATCCTGCGTAGACCATGGGGGAATAGTTAAAGATCCATAGGACATGGCAGGAGCAAAGAGGGAGACTACAGTAGTTAGCCTCCGAACAACTAGTTTTCAGGCACGAGCTGTTTCCAAGATGGCTACGAACAGACTCTGAGTTGACGCGCGGCCAGGGCGTCTTGACGCTCTGTGACATTTGTGACAAGCGTCTGACTTCAGCACAAGCGTCCAACTACGGACTTGAGGCGCGTCTTTGACGCCCAAGAGGCGCTTGGTGTGGATGCACCATAAGTCTCCCAGTGTGGCCCCTCCCCTCACTGCTGTGCTCAAGGACCTTGGAACTGCTCTTTCTCCTCTCTCCTACCCTCGCCTCCTCTCTCCCTCTGTCCCCCTCGCACAGTGAGAAGGTATCTGCATCCACTCACCATGCACATTACATCAGGTGTCCTCTGGCTCAAACTGACTGTTGAACGAACACTGAAGGACCAACACATTCAAAAGTGGCAAAGTGAGATTAAAGATATGACATCCTGTGATTTTTATGCTGAAATCAAGCAAGACTATAATTTTGAGAAATACTTGCTTTGTGAAAATTCAAAATACCGGCAACTTCCAAACAAATAATTCAAGGATTCCTAAGGTCATTGGTACAAAGGGCTGGAAAGAAATATGAGAAAATGTAATTTATGTGTCAATAATGGTGTTGGAGATGAATCACATGTCATATTAGAGTGTACAAACAATGAGATATTGATTTTCAGAGAGACATATCTGCCAAAGTATTATTGTAATTATCCATCTATGTTCAAGTTGGTGCTGCTGTTTCAGTCAAAAAGCACAAAGAGCATCTTCTTAAAGAGGGTTTCTTCCACTGTATCAGTGAAGTATGTTACTTTGTTTGTTTTGTAATTACCTTGTCTGTCAGTAAGACATGTTTAAGTTTGTGCTCCATACCATGTATATGGTGAAGTGCAAAATAAGAAATACATTAAATCTAAATCGGCGGGACTAAAAACCTTTAGTATCATTCCAAGACACAAAAGCACTATGAACTCTGTCCAGTGGCTGGGCAGTGTTCTAACATTGGTAAAATTACGCTGAGTTCCATTATTTGTCATTGTTCTTAGAGTGTGTCCTCCATCAAAGACTGGCTGGCCACTAACTACAGTGAGGAAAATAAGTATTTGAACACCCTGCTATTTTGCAAGTTCTCCCACTTAGAAATCATGGAGGGGTCTGAAATTGTCATCGTAGGTGCATGTCCACTGTGAGAGACATAATGTAAAAAAAAAAATCCAGAAATCGCAATGTATGATTTTTTAACTATTTATTTGTATTTGAACACCTGTCTATCAGCTAGAATTCTGACCTGACAATGACCCGAAGCACACAGCCAGGATAACCAAGGAGTGGCTCTGTAAGAAGCATATCAAGGTTCTGGCGTGGCCTAGCCAGTCTCCAGACCTAAACCCAATAGAGAATCTTTGGAGGGAGCTCAAACTCCGTGTTTCTCAGCGACAGCCCAGAAACCTGACTGATCTAGAGAAGATCTGTGTGGAGGAGTGGGCCAAAATCCCTCCTGCAGTGTGTGCAAACCTGGTGAAAAACTACAGGAAACGTTTGACCTCTGTAATTGCAAACAAAGGCTACTGTACCAAATATTAACATTGATTTTCTCAGGTGTTCAAATACTTATTTGCAGCTGTATCATACAAATAGTTAAAAAATCATACATTGTGATTTCTAGATTTTTTTTTTTAGATTATGTCTCTCACAGTGGACATGCACCTACGATGACCATTTCAGACCCCTCCATGATTTCTAAGTGGGAGAACTTGCAAAATAGCAGGGTGTTCAAATACTTATTTTCCTCACTGTACTTGCAGATAAATTCAAACAACACTGAAACACTGACCTTTGCTCCAGAACACAAGATCCCGCTGATCAAACAGCCCATGGACTCTCTTGGCTCCTCTGTCAAATCCAGCCTCAGAAACAGAACCAGGCCATGTCTTTGGAGACACACTCGAAACAGCTCGTCCGAAATTTAGTTTAGTTTATTTGTTTGTTTGAGCAGTTAACCTGCTCAAAGGGAGTGGGCTGAAGCCAAAGGCTTATAAGCGCCCACCCCAAAATAAAAATAGTAACATTACATTTAATATTTACAAGGTAGCAAATCATAAACAAAGGAACATAGGGCAAAGTAACAATAAATGATGAAGAATAAAATAAAAACAGCAAAATAAAGAACAAAAGAATGTGCTACTTTTATGTTATAAAGGTGCATTAATACATATTATACTCTGAGATCTTGCTACTTCCCAGTTGTCATTACCATCCTCAATATGATTTAATTTGGGTTTAATTATCATTAATTATCATTATTAAAGGTGCATTAATACATTATATTCTGAGATCTTGCTACTTCCCAGTTGTCATTACCATCCTTAATATAATTTAATTTGGGTTTAATTATCATTATTATTATATTTGTTTAATTGAGTTATATGTGAAGTATGATGTAAGCCCTGCATAGTGTGGTGCATTTAAAAGCCAGGGTGTAGAACGGGCCAGTTGAAGAGGGCAGTAACTCCCCTCAACAAACCCCCACCCAGCTGCCCTAACAGCTGATTTTGTAGATGATGTTCCTATGCTGAGTGGTGTATTAAAAGACAAGGTTTTGAGCCCGTTGGGAGGGTCCCTCTCAACAGATTCATAACTTGCCTACCCTAATTCTCAATTTGTAAATTTAAGCAATAGAATGACAACCGTTCCAAGCAGCAACACTCTTCCTTGATTATAGAGGAAATACACATAATTTATCCTACTGCGCCTCCTAGTGGCAACACATTTCTTGTTCTCTGTATGTTTCAAAAGTCTTTTGTTTGTATTTATATTTGAACAGGTTGATGTTTGGACATCGTTTCAACTCCATTTCCAGTTTATTCCACAATTGTACACCATTAACTGTTGGGCTAAAACTTTTCAAAGTTGAGCTATGTTTCTGAGTCCTAAAGTTTAATTCATCACGTAATTCATACTGTAACAACCAGTACGTTCTTGGAACCTTCTTTGTATTTGGCCCGGTAACAGTTTGTATCTTGCTTTGTATAACATCTGTACAGTTTGGAACTCAACAATGTCACAAAACTTGTTAATTTTTTTTTTTTTTTAATGAGTTTGTGTGGTCCAAAAACCCAACTTTATGAATTACTCGGCTTGCTCTTTTTTTTCAACAATACTATTGGTTTTAATGTGTTTTTATAAGTACTACCCAAACCACAGTACAATAATATAAATATGGCAAAATCAGAGAACAGTATAAGATATGTAGAGCTTTGATGTTTAAAATGTGCTTTGCTTTTGCTATTACTGAAATGCTTCTAGAAATTTTCGTAGATATATATTTAATATGAGCTTTCCAAGTAATTCTGTCATCTATAATAACACCAAGGAATTTGATTTCATGCACTCGCTCTATGACAACACCCTCTATCTGAATTGCTTCCTGAGCATTGGAATTACAGTTGCCAAATATCATTTTGCTTTTACTCAGATTTAGAGATAGTTTGTTTTGTTTGAACCACTTATTGACACTTTTGAGTTCCAAGTTAACAATCCGACACAGTTGCTGTAAGTCGTCACCTGATGCAAAAATATTTGTATCATCAGCAAACAAGATAAATTTAAGTACTTGAGACGTTTTACAAATGTCGTTGATGTACATATTAAACAATTTTGGGCCCAGAATGGAACCTTGAGGTAAACCACACACAATTTGTCGACAACTCGACTGATAATCACCTATTTTCACACATTGTTTTCTATTTTTTAAATAACTGGTAACCCACTGTAGAGCTACCCCCCTAATCCCATAATGTTCTAGTTTATTAATTAGTATATCATAGTTTATTGTATCAAACGCTTTACTCAGGTCAATAAATAACCCTATTGCATATTTCTTGTTATCTACAGCATTAGTTATTTCTTCAATTATATCAAAGAGAGCGTGTGAGGTTGAGTGATTATTCCTAAAACCAAACTGATTGTCCGAGAGTAAATTACACCTTTCAATAAAGCTGTCAAGTCTAGAGTTATAAACCTTCTCTAAGATTTTAGAGAATTGCGGTAAAAGGGAAACAGGCCTGTAGTTTGTGAAGAGATGTTTATCTCCTGCCTTGAACAGAGGAATCACTTTTGCTACTTTCATACTTTCAGGAAATTGTCCAGTTTGCAGCGACAGGTTACAGATGTATGTTAACGGCTTAGAGATGCTTTCAATAACACTTTTTAAAGTTTTCATATCCATGTCATGGTAATCTGTCGAGGTTTTATTTTTACACCCTTTAACAATGTCCAGTATCTCCTTTTCCTCCACAGGTTTGAGGAACATGGACAGAGGATTTGTGTCTATCAGTTCACAATTATAGTTCTCAACATTTGTAATTTTTGCAGCAAGATTCGGTCCAACATCTACAAAGAATTTATTAAATGTATCGACTACTTCATTCATATTATTTAAAGTATTATCCTCATCTTTGAAATATTTTGGATAATTAATTGATCTTGGTTTATTTCTAATTATACTATTTAAGATGTTCCATAAACCTTTAATATTATTCTTATTGCTATCTAACAACTTATTATAATAATCCTGTTTACATTTTCTAATGATACCTGTCAGTTTATTTTTATATTTCTTATATTTATCCTCAGCTTCTTTTGTTCTATCATTTATACATTTTTGTAGAGTGAATTTTTTTTCTTTCATGCATTTAGTAATCCCTTAGACATCCATGGGTTTTCTTTGCACTTTCTGTTTTTACAATATTTTTCATTGGGCAATTTTTGTCATATACTTTATGAAATATTCGTGTAAACTCATCATATGCCTTATTAGTGTCATTCTCTCTATATACAATACTCCAGTCTTGAGCTAATAGTTCCTTTTTAAATACCTCAATAGTTTTTTTCTGTTTTTACCCTTCTAAACCAATACATTTTTTCATCATCAATATTTAAATATCCATTTTTGTACAATACAAAAACTGGCAGGTGATCACTAATATCATTTATCATTAATCCACTGACTGTATCACTATCTATTTCATTTGAGAAAATGTTATCAATCAAAGTCGCACTGTGGGTTGTGATTCTACTCGGTTTAGTTATTAGAGGAAACAGACCTATACTAAATAAAGTATTTATAAATTCGTCCGTCTTTTTATGTTTAATGTTTTTTATGTTTAATTTCTTTTACAACCTTAGGAACATCTATAAAACTCGCAAAAGGTCATCAAAAAAGGACCTGGAAATGATTCATGCTTTCATATTGTGAATATCAACATTACTTGACTACTGCAGCTCTGTCTTTACTTGGCTGAATAAGTCTGCTCTGAACAAACTGCAAATTGTTCAAAATATTGCTTTCATGCCTTGGAGAGAGAGAGGGAAACACTACAGGGACTGTGCAGTGCCCTTTGGTCAGCGCTGCCAAAGAGCGAGACGCGCTAAGACAGAGGGGGAAGGACGCGAAATGTGAAGTTATTGAGCATTAATATTTCAGATCATATTGGAAAATATTAAAGTGAGGTCAAAGAATAATAGGGCTACTTATTCTGGGGGGTGGGGGTGGGGGGGGGAGAGGGACCATTGCACCACCTTGCACTCGAGAGCCCCCGGTACCGGGGGCAACCCTCGCTGTGCTACACAACAACGCTCGTAGCTGGCTACCGCTTCGACCAAAACACACTTATCATACATCAAATTGTCAAGCAGAAACTCCTCAACAAAAGTATCCACTCCAAACTCAAATCAATGTAACACAGCTCAAAACCCTAGCAATAAAACACCAACATGTCTAGAATTGAAGTTTTGACCAGGTAATTGTTTTTGCTTCTGGGTTTTCAAAAGACGAAACGCAGAACTACGAACAAGATATCAAAAGAAAGCTAACAACTCACTGAATCGATCGGTGTAAAGCTTATTTGCACAGCAGTAAACATGTTCAGCAGAGACCGCATCAAACTGCACAAAAAACACCAGCAAATCAAAATAAAACATGCAAATGCGGACTTACCTTTGCTGTTTCTTTGCTCTGCTATGCTCCACTGTTCCAAGTTTTTTCTCTGGACAAGAGTAAGATGGCACCGTCCTGTTGACGCCATTTTGGCTCTAAAAGACCCCGTATTTCAGCCACAACAGGGCAAAACGCAGAAACTGGGACTCGGAGTGGCTCTTACAGCGCCTGTACGAGCTCGCCTGTGATTCGCCAGGGCTTCTGTCCGTCACAGAATGGATGGTATCATTCGATTCTGTAGAATCTCCCCTTTCAGGGGATATTTTGAGCTCGCTGATTGGATAAAATTTCGGGGAGTTAGCCCTGCGCGTAATGCTGCATCGTCATTTCAGCTTCGACGCACAGAGCGCATGACGCATGAGGAAGAAGCAGCTATCGTATTTTCGAACAGATTTTTAAACTTTTTATCACCACACCGTGGCTTTTAGAGGGAAAAAAGCACTTTTACACTCTCGAGGAGACACAGGATATAGTACTTGGAGACATGGAATTTGAAGACATTGTACTTCAAGACTACTCTTCTGACGAGTCCGATCTGTTGGCCACAACCAGCCGGTCAAATTATGAATATCCCCAGATGAAAGGTAACTGTTTTAGGAATATTTTTTTTTGTAAAGTAAATGTATATTTTTATGTCAATGGTGTAAATTCAAAATGTACAGACAAGTGTATACCGTGCTATTTAGTGGGAGTACTAGTTTCTTATGTATGTTGATTTGTAAAGTGCTATGTAAAACTGATTTATTAGTATTTTTTTTTATTTCCATCACTTCAATACTATATGAGACACAATTTATCATGTAACGTCCACACAGTGTGTCAAAAACAAACATTGTAGTCTTATGTGCCAATTTGTACCACATATCTGAACATAGATTTATTCCACAGCAGTGATGTCTGCAACTGATTGCAAACAGATGCAAATTAGTGACTGTCTGCCTTTTGTTTTTCAGTGCTCCTTCAAATACACAAAGTGTGTCTGCCCCTCCCTCCAAGGAAGCCACTGTCAGGCCGCGAAAAGCACTCTCCAAGAGCAAGACGGGGAGGAAGAGAGCCAGTCCTTCTGCCACATTACCTGCTCCTAGTGATCGCTGGAAAATCGTGATGAGGAGGACACTGCCCCCAATCCACGCCGTTTTGTGCCAGCAAGAGACACAGGACCTGTTTTGGACAAAAACGCTTCATGGACAGTCCTGCAGTTGTTCCAGCTGTTTTTTAGCAGTGCCACTGTGAATACAATTATTGTAAACACAAACACTAATGCTGAAAGGCAAAAGCAGGCTGGAAAAAATACAAATGGACTCCATTGACTCTATACTGCTGTTCACAGGACTTGTCTGTGCACGCACAAGACAGGATTATAATGGTCCAATTTGCAGATGCTGAGGAGACTGCTGAGGAAACACCAAATACCTGCATGCCAGTTTATTTTGGGGAGGATGCCACTGCCATGAGAAAGTACTGCAAAAAATGCTTTGAAGCAGGGGACAAACGGGTAAAGACTCCTGTGTACTGCAGAAAGTGTCAGGTACCTCACCTCCAAAAATAACTGTTTTGTCGCCTGGCATGATGCTATGTGAAGTTTTTTGTTTTATTTTACTTTTGATTACCTGTGTGCGTGTTTACTGTATATAGTTTTTGCAATAAAGTGTGCTGAAATATATAAATTGTGTCTTTACTTTTAGAAAAAAAGTATTTTTATGACCAAATATGTAAAGTATCCCAAATTTTCATTTTCATTGAGATATTCCATATTTCAAATTTTGTGCCAAATTGTGCCAAATTGTGCCAAAATGGCACAGCTGGTCTCCGCCTGGACTTTTTTATATTGTAAACCAGTAAAACCCTTCAATTCTTTGTTCAATAGGCACCAACATTGCTGAAAATGTTGATGACAGGGTTTATTTACAATTTAGGTTGATTTAGTGCTTCTTTACAGTTTTTGTTAGGCGGAAATCAAATTAGTTGAAAATAGACCACATTTAGTCTTGCCCACAATTATTTTTCTTCCAAATCTTCACATCCACAACATCCCCAAGCCCCAATAGCACATCTATGAGTAAAATTTGTATTTTAAAACCTTTCTAATCATGAAATAGTATGGGTATGCTTTTTTCGGAATAGGCCCATGTAGATTGCATGAGGTTAAAAAAAATATGCTCAAGAGAAGAGCACAGGGCAAAGGGGAAGGTGCTTCAGTATCGTCACGCCTCTGCTTTTAAAGTACAGCCCAGCTCTGGAGCGTTAAGGTGTGAGAGACAAACTGTGAACTCACGCTACACTTTCCTGAAGAAACAAGACTCTGAATAACAGCAGGTAAGATTAGCTATAACTTATAAAAGAAATTGATCAGTCACTTTATAGATGATTTCTATCAGTATTAGCACATGAGCTACTGATGTGGGGACACGATACTAAAGGCCAGATGAACCTGTTCTAGCCTAATTGCCTATTAGTCGCTAAACGTTTCAAATAAGAATAGAATACGTTTCAATGATCAGCTAAACTTTGACTGCACTGTTACTGCACCGTCACAGGCAGGGCCGTAGCCAGGATTTAAAAAATAGTGAGGTCCGAATAGTTCTTTAACCCGGGGGTCTGGGAGTCCTCCCCAGGAAATTTTTTAAGATTGAGATGTAATTTCCTGTATTTTAAGTGATCAAAACCACTTTCATCTCATCCTTTAGCTGTTTTAAAAAATTGCTTTTTGTTGCTCTTTTGGAGACTCAGGAAGCCTGAGTGAATGTAGTGAGTGAGTGGTTGGTGGTGGCGGGAGGGGCCGATGGTGCAGGCTGGTTGCCTCGCTTCCATCAGTCTGCCCAGGGCAGCATGGGGCTACAATAGTAGCTTACCCCACCAAGTATGGAGTGAATGAATAATGCATGAAATTGTAAAGCGACTTTGAGCGTCTGAAAAAGCGCTTTATACGACTAATGCATTATTATTATTATTTTCCTGTATATTACAGCTTTACTGACTAACAGCACTTCACAGTTTTGGAACAGTTTGGTCAAACAACAAACCTTAGCAAAACCTATCCCAATTCTTTACTCTAACAGCTTCATCTACCCTCACCGGTAACACTTTACATTACGGGCCGGTAAGTCCATGGTACTTATAGTGGTAATTACTATTAATTACTAGTAATTAGAGTGTAAGTACCATGCACTTACCACAGGAACTGGCCCTTTTAGGACAAAGGACTTTACCACAGACAAAGGACTTTGTCATAATATGTCAAAGACTTTACCATAAGTAGTGTCACAACACCAGTAATTATACATTAAGTACCTGGTACTTACCAAAGGTACTGGCCCAGTCTTTAATTTAATTTAATAATATTAATTACAGTGGTACTTCTAGGTACTTATTGTGGTACTTAGAGTGGTACTTCTAGGTACTTATTGTGGTACTTAGAGTGGTACTTCTAGGTACTTAGAGTGGTACTTCTAGGTACTTAGAGTGGTACTTAGAGTGGTACTTCTAGGTACTTAGAGTGGTACTTAGAGTGGTACTTCTAGGTACTTATTGTGGTACTTAGAGTGGTACTTCTAGGTACTTAGAGTGGTACTTAGAGTGGTACTTCTAGGTACTTAGAGTGGTACTTAGAGTGGTACTTCTAGGTACTTATTGTGTACTGTATTATGTGGTAATTACAGTGGTACTGCTAGGATACTATAGTGAGAATTACAAGGTATGTCCTGTGACCCTTCTAGATACAGTTGTAACTCTTAGCAATAAAAGGTGGTACTCTATTTCTATGTAGTAAATGTGGTACTTCTACATACAGATGTAATTTCGATGATTGTTTGACTATAAAACATAAAACAACATTATGGAAAACAAACGTCTTTATTAATATGGAATAAGTAGCACAGAAAGGACAGTAGAAATACAGAGCTCATCATTTAATGCATATTTCAAAAACAAGTTTCAAACACAAGGGAAACACTGCAAGTACTAGGTACCTAACACAAGTAACAAGAATTACACATTAACACACCAGTAATTACACAGTAAGTACCAGGTACTTGCCACAGGCCAGTGACAAAGGACTTTGTCACAATATGTCAAAGACTTTACCATTAAGTACCAGTAAAAACACCAGTAATTATACATTAAGTACCAGGTCGTACCAGGTACTTACCACAGGAACTGGGACTTTGTTGTAAGTACCAGTTATAACACCAGTAATTATATAGTAAGTACCAGGTACTTTCCACAGGCCAAAGACAAAGGACTTTGTCACAATATGTCAAAGACTTTACCATTAAGTACCAGTAAAAACACCAGTAATTATACATTAAGTACCAGGTCGTACCAGGTACTTACCACAGGAACTGGGACTTTGTTGTAAGTACCAGTTATAACACCAGTAATTATATAGTAAGTACCAGGTACTTACCACAGGCACTGGCCCGTATTAAGACAAAGGACTTTACCGTAAGTAACAGTTACAACACCAGTAATTATACAGTAAGTACCAGGTACTTACCACAAGCACTGGCCCGTATTAAGACAAAGGACTTTACCTTAAGTAACAGTTACACCAGTAATTATACAGTAAGTACCAGGTACTTACCACAGGAATTGGCCCGTATTAAGACAAAGGACTTTACCGTAAGTACCAGTTACAACACCAGTAATTATACAGTAAGTACCAGGTACTTACCACAGGAACTGGCCCGTATTAAGACAAAGGACTTTACCGTAAGTACCAGTTACACACCAGTAATTATACAGTAAGTACCAGATACTTACCACAGGAACTGGCCCGTATTAAGACAAAGGACTTTACTGTAAGTAACAGTTACAACACCAGTAATTATACAGTAAGTACCAGATACTTACCACAGAACTGGCCCGTATTAAGACAAAGGACTTTACCGTAAGTACCAGTTACAACACCAGTAATTATACAGTAAGTACCAGGTACTTACCACAGGAACTGGCCCGTATTAAGACAAAGGACTTTACCGTAAGTACCAGTTACAACACCAGTAATTATACAGTAAGTACCAGATACTTACCACAGGAACTGGCCCGTATTAAGACAAAGGACTTTACTGTAAGTAACAGTTACAACACCAGTAATTATACAGTAAGTACCAGGTACTTACCACAGGAACTGGCCCATATGTCAAAAAGACTGTTGTAAGTACCAGTTTCAACACCAGTAATTATACAGTAAGTACCAGGTACTTACCACAGGAACTGGCCCGTGTTAAGACAAAGGACTTAACTGTAAGTAACAGTTACAACACCAGTAATTATACAGTAAGTACCAGGTACTTACCACAGGATCTGGCCCGTAATAAGACAAAGGACTTTACCGTAAGTAACAGTTACAACACCAGTAATTATACAGTAAGTACCAGGTACTTACCACAGGAACTGGCCCATATGTCAAAAGGACTTTGTTGTAAGTACCAGTTATCACACCAGTAATTATATAGTAAGTACCAGATACTTACCACAGGAACTGGCCCTTATTATGACAAAGGACTTTACTGTAAGTACCAGTTATAAAACCAGTAATTATATAGTAAGTACCAGATACTTACCACAGGAACTGGCCAATATTATTTCAAAGACTTTGTTGTAAGTACCA
Source organism: Neogobius melanostomus (assembly GCA_007210695.1). Classification (NCBI taxonomy): domain Eukaryota; kingdom Metazoa; phylum Chordata; class Actinopteri; order Gobiiformes; family Gobiidae; genus Neogobius; species Neogobius melanostomus. The sequence continues at coordinate 12,456 of VHKM01001228.1, read as the reverse complement.
GTTAGCACACTAGTAATTATAGTTTAAGCACCAGGTAGTAGCTGGTACTTGCCACAGGCCACAGACAAAGGACATTACCACAGACAAAGGACTTTGTCATAACATGTCAAAGACTTTACCGTAAGTACCAGTAACAAAACCAGTAATTATACATTAAGTACCAGGCACTTACCACAGGAACTGGCCCAGATTATGACAACGGACTTTACCATAAGCAACAGTTACAACACCAGTAATTAGAGTGTAAGTACCATGCACTTACCACAGGAACTGGCCCTTTTAGGACAAAGGACTTTACCACAGACAAAGGACTTTGTCATAATATGTCAAAGACTTTACCATAAGTAGTGTCACAACACCAGTAATTATACATTAAGTACCTGGTACTTACCAAAGGTACTGGCCCAGTCTTTCTAACGTTTCAAATGATTTCAATCAGCGCTTTTAACTTTGAGATGGTTGCAACCAAAAGAACTGGGGGCAAATGCAATCTGTACAATATCTAGCAGCTCCAGTATCAGTTGACTGTCCTCATTTTACATCCAAGCTTGGGAAAATAAAAGGCAGCATCCTTAACATCCCAAGCATTTAACCTGATGACTGTTTCAGCTTGTTGTCATTGGACATTAATGTGTTAACAGTTATTATACCATGGTCTGGGTGAATACTCTATTCTGATTGGCTGGTGGTGCTGACAAGCGTGCATTATTTCATATAACCGCACACGTAGTCCGGTAGTTAAATCACTGGGATATCACTCCGCTGTGGGCATCGCCATAGCAACGCATAACACACTGAATCAGACAAACGCTTAATTAGTGATGACATGAACAAATGAGATGGATTTTGTGGTTAATTTCAACGTTTTGGGCCAAAACAAACTTTTGATGAATGGCGAATAGAGGAGAGCAAGCAGCTAGCGTTAGGCGTCTGTTTAATAAAATATGGAGCTTTTCAATTTCTACTGGAAACGGTTAAGGCACTATTCATTATTTCAGACCGTATATAAAATGTATCCCTGCACCTTAAGCATATTTGCGCTTAATATGCAAGTATACCAGAATTCACAGAATCCAGGGGATCCACCTGTCCCTGATTTGATTGAGACTTATGGTGCTATGCCACATCATTGACCAAATCTGGATGTGAGAGAAACTGCCTCCAAACTTTCAACTAAAAGGCACTAAAACAGCTTGGCTCTTGAATAGAGTACGTTCGCATCTTTTTTCTGCATAGGATTGTAGCAATAGGAAATTTCCTCTACTTCCAAAGAAATCAAAATGTTCTTCATGATACTGTCCTGGCGAAATGTTGTTGCCACCTTCAGCAAAATGGATCAACAAACCCGTGAAATACATCCAGGGCATTCACTTTCCAGTTGACTTGAGTAAGGAGGCATCCAGAATGTTTCTTCAGCACGTCCTCCCCCCTTCATCTGCTTCTTAAGGTGGTCCATTAGAGAAGACTCGGTACTGTGTACTCCAGCAACAGATGGTGTTCACAGAATTTCTGAATAATGATAAAAAAATATATAAATATATATATATTTGCTCCTATCGATTGTTCAGATCAAAAAAAAACCATAGTTGCAACAGAATATAAACTGATCACATTCCTGTGAATATATTGATATCTATCGCAAACAGTGTGGCATGTCTTCTAATTAGGTAGATGCAGATAAATAACTAGGCATTAAAGCTGGTAACATTAGCATGGAGTGGGTGTGTTACTCAAGTAAAGGCAATATTTACTTTAAAGTAACAACAGAATGTATGTCACTACGAAAATAAAAAATAAAAACTTAATTTGACAGAAATGCTACAAGTATTTTAAAAGTAATGTTAAGGTATGGGTCAGCTAATCTTCCAATGTCAGTTTTAAACCATTGTGTCACTTAAACATTTACTCTATGTTGAAGATAACCAATTGTACACTTCAATTGATATTTCAAAAAAAAAAAAAAAACCAGTACGAAGTAGATATGAAACTGACTGTTTCAGAGATTTACATTTTACAGTTATCTCTTATGCCAGGACATACTTCTTTCAGTAGGAATAGTTCCATCTTGTTTTGTGTTCAGCTCCTCTTCATTTGAGTCAGACATCTGAAGTGGCTGATCAATATTATCTTGCTCAGCTGAAGGTGAGACTGGGTTGTAGAAAGTCCATTGTTACTGGTCTTGAAAAAAACATAAATACACTAGTGAATAAAATTGCTTGCCTGCTCTGCCATACTTTGCCCTGTCTATTCCACGCAGGGAAGTTAGTCTGGTCACGGAGCAATTGGAGCAGTTGAACAGGCGGGCCTAACGTCACATATTGGTTAATTTCACGGACAAATCAGCAATAGCGACGTGACGACAGCAGTAGTCCAACTCACCAAAATATGAACTGAATATAACTCACTTAGAAAGCGGACCACGGCCCAAAATCTCGACTACTTCATCCATTATTAGTTTTGGCTAATGTTAATGTTGTTAAAGCGTACTAAGTTAACTCTTGCCCCTAGAGGCTAGCGCAACTGCACGGTGCCTTAGCCAAGTTACGATTTTTTATTAAATGTCTTGGAGAGAAATACTACGCTGACAGAAAGGTGGAAGGGACGGGAGAGGGATGTTGTACATCCAGATTATACAATGGGAATATTTTTTTCTCACTCAAACTTGGCTGTAAATACTGTTTAAAGTGGCCGCTATTCCCGCAGTTAGCTTGCCGTTAGCCTGTTAGCTTCCTTCTCCGTGATTCCTATTTTAGTTGTGTATTGGTTGCTCCGCCCAGTGGCAGTCAAGTTGCAAGCTGGTTTTCTGTCCAGAGACACCAGGGGAGATGAAAGGACCCCCAATCATACCATTAACCCTTGTATTACCCCCAGAGGGACTACAAAATGGACTGTATTAAGGTGAAACACGTTAGTACTGCTTTAAATGAACAAACAACATTAGTGGTGCATCGAGTGACGTAACCTGTGTCAAATTCTCTGTGAACGCGTCGTGATTGTTCGACTAGGCCTTAGCCGCCAAATCAGCAACTTGTTTACCGTGTATGTCCAGACCCCACCTTCTTTTGCCGGAAAAGACGTGGGTTGTGGTTTATCAGGCTATTAAAATTGCACTAGTTTACTTTACCGCATCAAACGAAATATAAAAAAAAAAAAGTTTTTCTTTTTAAAACCTCTTACTTAACTTAATGAGGGCAGCTTTAGAATGCAGTTCGGCTTTACCCAAATCTAAAAGCTTCTTGAACATGAGAGCTGGAAAGCCTATAGGTCGGTTGTAACGCCTCATTTTGCAAAAAGATCAGACCTACAAAAAACTTATTCAATGTTTTTTGTCACCCGCGTTTGTGTTTATGGGTGGCATGGTTAGCACGGTAGAAGTGTTCCGATTTCCCAGCTGGATAGGGCATTCTGTGTGGAAGTTTGCACGTTCTCCCATGTGTCTGTTGTAGCTTCCTCTGGTTTACCCACACTGAAAACATGTACATAGGCCAGGATGATGAGAGTGTTTTGAAAGTTGTTCATGGGGACGACGGATGGAAAATTAGCCCACGGCTACAATCCGGTGTGGCGTGTCTCAACATCACTGTCCCACCAACTATATAATAAACCAAAACCAATAAACCTGAACTTTTTTAAAGCCGTTTTTGTCACGTTTTGTCTCTTTTTTTGTCTATTTTTCATTGCTTTTAAAATTACTTTTTTGGAGACCCTTTTTTGTTGTGTTTCCATCAATTGTTTTAATCGCCTTTTTCTTGTGTTATTTGTTGCGTTTCTGCTTTTAGTTTTTCGCATTTGTGTCACTTTTGACGTCTTTTGTGGCTTTTTCATCACTTTTGGCGTGTTTTTGTCGCTTATTTTGCCTTCTGTCCTTATTATTGTCCTCTCTTGTCACTTCTTTGTGGTTTTTATCCTTGTTTTGTCACTATTTTCGCGGTTTTTTTTTTTAGATAAGTCTTTTAGATTTGTGTAAAGCCAAACAGGAGCCAAATGTGCTCGGTTCAGGCGGGGGTTAAGAGTTAAAAAACCGGGAGCTAGCAATGACATTTAGACAAAGTACGAAATACTTCACTTTTAAATTTGAAGAAGTACCAAAGAGTGTGATGCATGGAATATATATATATATACATATAACTTTTATTGGAGCAAACGTGGATTTTGTGAATTATTTGAAGCAGGTATCGGACATACATAAAAAAAAGGAAGAGGAATTAAGAAATCAATGTGTGTCAAACACAACACAGCTAGCAGTGCGAAAAATTCACATCTATACAAACCTGTGTGCATCGCGCCGCCACTTTTCAGCACCACAACAACAAGCTAACGTAGATTCGAAGACTTACTGGCAGCAGCAGCGAGTGATCCGTTCTCCTCCGGGTATCGTGATCTGCTCTAGGCCCTCACGCGTCTGCACCTCCCGTTTCTTCATCAGTTGGTGGATATCATCACTAATGCTACTAGCGGAGTTCTTCATTTAATGATGGTGGCTACCGCAGGCAAATCTGTCACTTAGCAGCCAAAGTTCGCGACTTGCGCTGTGCAGTCTGTTGATAATATCAACATAATCAATGATATGGCTCAATAAAGCCAAAGACAAAGTGGTAAACTGCACAACACGAGCACCGCCAGCAACATGGAGTGACCTCACTTACAATTCGTTAAGTAACTATTGTTTTCTTAAGCTCATGTCTTGATAAGTTTAGTTGAGGGATAACGCCAGAGCCCAACTCGAACGCGCATTCCAAAGCTAAGATACGTATATTAAGCTAAAGGGGAGGGAGTTACAATATTGCCATACATGTTAAAAGTATGAAAGCTGTTAATGCGACTGTTGTCACATATTATTATCCAGACGTATTTTAGGTTCAAAGAAAAAGTGCTCTTTAACCATAGTTAAACACAGTAGGATACTTATGGCGATTATAACATTGACACTACGCTCCCCGCCTCTCAGGTGAATTGGTATCTGTCCAACACAACAGTGGAAGCCACCGACATGGCTGCATATTACGTAGCGGCCCATCTTTAGGCCGGCATTTGTAGGACAAGAGCAGTCGTTAATTTTTCAAAAATGTGATCTTTTTCAGGTTTCTCTTTCTAGTTTTGTGTTTGCCTGGACATTCTTAAAATCCAAACTGATGAAGATGGGGCTGGTGAAAAATATCCAGAGTATGGACAGTATATCAGTTTCAGTATTTAAAGGTAAAATGTGTGTATGTATCTTTATTGCCAACATGCTTAATGCTAATCAGTATAAACGCTTACGCCTCATTTACCACACCTGTTGTTGTGTAGCGTCAGGCGAAAGTTAGGAAAGTAGCTAGCCAAGGCCAAGTGGTTCAACTTGTCAGAGTTTCATCCAAGACGCAAATACCTTTGAAGTCACTTTCTTCGCAATATGAGCAACTCAAGGACATACTTTCATTCAGATCATTCTGTAATCACTTTCCATCGCGCATGTTGTTGTTGACACGTGTTACGCGGGGGAGGGGGCATGGCTCACACTGCGCTACGGTAACCCACAAGGACGAAACGCGAAAAAGCAAAAAAAAACCTCGAGTTTGCAAAAAATTTAAATATCGTTTTTAGCTACAAAATCGATAAATCGATAAAATCGATTTTTTGCCAGCCCTACCTTTTAATCTCAGACTCCAGTCTCCCTCACTTCCTCCATCTGCTGTGTACATGTGCTGCTCCATACATCCATATAATCAAATAAAGCAGTAGTTCTTCTTCCATCATCGTCCCTTATCTCCAAACGGAATCCGGGCAGACATCTCCGATGTGACACCGTAAGTAAACACGAGCCATGTGCTTTATTGTGAAATGGCGCTGCCCGCGTGGCTCAAGTGTCAGGACTGCAGGCGCGTTGTCAGCCGAATGGCTCTTCACCCGCTTTGTCAAGCTTTTCCATAACAAAGGCCAGGGCCAAACTTGAAAGAGTCTTTAATTGCATGCCAAAAAGTGTCATTTAGTTGACCAATAAAAAATTGTGTTTGACTGAAACGCATTCCACCAATCAGTCGACTAAAACGAACACCGGGGGCAGACCCTACTGGCTAATAATTTTTTTTAAACATTGCATTTACCTTTTTCTTGCAGACAGGGGCAACCTATTATAAATGCCTTGGTGGTGGTTGGATTGAAGAATGACGAGCTGAAGAAATTCCGAAGTCCACAAGCCAAGTACTCTTTTCCCCGTCACAAAAGCAGAAGAATCAGGAAAAAAAGGATGTAATACATGCTAATCTATCGCTTTTGGTGAAATTCCCATTGTGACCTTTGGAAATACCATTTACGTCAATTGTGTAGATCTGCAATTTAAAAAACAATGAAGAGGGGAGTGATGTGAAGTTATTACGCTGTATTTGCATGTTAACCTTTATTGCCACTTGGATTGCATGAAGTAGTGAGTGGCAGTGCGCTAATGCATACAGTCTGCCGCAATTTATGTTATGTTGAACATTGCGGCCAACTGTGCATGTGACCAATGAGCACCAATTAATCTAAGTTTATGGCAATGGACCTGTACCTTCATATTTGACAATAGCTGCCATGAAACTGAGTGACATCTACAAGCCTAAATTGTAAACTAATTTACGCTTGTAGATGGCTTAAAGCTACAGAATAGCTATAAACTTTTACTGAGTGTTGGTGGATGGCTAAACTGACCAGGTAGGTGCCCATGTCTTCCTGTGCGCACCTCTCGTGCTCGTTTGCGATTGCGCGATCGCGACCGTCAGCGAGGAGAGGGCGTAAACTTCTCCGGCTAGACCGTGTGGCTCACTCACAGGATGGGGCTGACCTCTCCAGGTGAGACCTTTTAGTCAATGGGCGCTCACAGTATGAGCGCTTTCTGCCTAATTCAAAGATGTTTTAAATGTACTAAACCGAACAAAATTTATAAATACACCTAATTGGGCTCCCAACTCTTCAAATATGCCAATACCATTTGATACGCTTTATACCAATTTTCTTTTTCGGTATGTCTTAGGTGCCAATAGTTTTAATCCTACAAATAGTCAATACAAGTTTAACATCTATATTAAAAATGCCCAGTTCCTGTGGTAAGCTATTTGCCAGTATTTACTCTGTATAATTACTAGTGTTGTTACTGCGTACTTATGGGTAAAAGTCTTTGCAACATCATTTTGACAAAGTCCATGTCTGTGGCCTTGTGGCAAGTACCAAGCGTACTACCTGTACTAACAGTACGTTAGTACCTGTAGGTCCAAAGGGTGTTATAACTGGTTACCCTCGTATTACACTGGTACTTACAACAAAGTCCTGGCTACTTACAGTAACAACCAAATCTTTTGAACATAATGTCATGAGCACCATCTTCCCTGGTCTGGTAAGTACCTGGATACTTTATGTATGAGGTCCTGGTGTTTGTTAACTGGTTACTCATGGTAAAGTCCTTTGTCATAATATGGGCCAATTACTTGTGGTAAGTACCTGGTTACCTGTACTTACTGTATAATTACTAGTGTTGTAAACTGTTACTTATTATCTTTGACATATTATGACAAAGTCCTTTGTCTGTGGTTAAAGTCCTATGTCTGTGCTGAGTCCTTTGTCTGTGGGCCTTTGGCAAGTACCAGGTACTACTTGTTACTCTATTGTTATAATTACTGGTGTTGAACTGTTACTTACAGTAAAGTCCTTGTCTTTAATACGGGCCAGTTCCTGTGGTAAGTTACCTGGTACTACTGATAACATTATTTGGTGTTGTAACTGCTACTTACAGTAAAGTCCTCTGTCATAATACGGGCCAGTTCCTGTGGTAAATATTCTGGTACTTACTGGTTATAATTACTGGTGTTGTAACTGGGTACTTACAACGTCTTTTTCACATATGGGCCACGTTCCTCTGGTAAGTACCTGGTCTTACTGTATAATTACTGGTGTTGTAAACTGTTACTTACAGTAAAGTCCTTGTTCTTAATACGGGCATTCCTTGTGGTAAGTACCCGGTACTTATTGTATAATTTACCTGGTGTTGTAACTGTTACTTACAGGTTAAGTCCTTTGTCTTAATACGGGCCAGTTCCTGTGGTAAGTACCTGGTACTTACTGTATAATTATGGTGTTGTAACTGTTTACTTACGGTAAAGTCCTTTGTCCGTGGTAAGTTACCTTGTACTTACTGTATAAATATTGGTTCATGACCTGTTTAACTTACAGTAAAGTCCTTTGCTCGTGGTTAAGTACCTGGTACTCTTACTATATAATACTGGTGTTATAACTGGTACTTAACAACCAAAGTCCTTTGACATTTTTCAAAAAAAGACTTTGTGAGTAAACCAGTGGTAAAACCAGGTACTTACCACAGTTTCCTGTGCGTAAGTACCCCCATGGTACTACCTGTACTTAATGTTATAATTACTGGTTTTTTACTGGCTTACTTAAATGGTGAAGTCTTTGTCATTAATATGGGCCAGTTCCTATATAAGTACCTGCGTACTTAATGTATAATACTGGTGGTGTTACTGGTTACTTATGGTGAAGTCTTTGACAATGTGACAAAGTCCTTTGTCACTGGCCCTGTGGCAAGTTACTGGTACTTACTGTGTAATTACTGCGGTTAATGTGTAATTCTTGTTACCTGTTAGGTACCTAGTACTTGCAGTGTTTCCCTTGTGTGTTAAACTTGTTTTGAAATATGCATTAAATGATTGAGCTCTGCTATTCTACTTCCTTTCTGTGCTACTTATTCCATATTAATAAAGACGTTTGTTTTCCATAATGTTGTTTCATGTTTTTTAGTCAAACAATTCATCGAAATTACATGCTGTATGTAGAAGTACCACCATTTACTACATAGAAATTAGAGTAACCACCTTTATTGCTAAGAGTTTACAACTGTATCTAGAAGGTCCACAGGACATACCTTGTAATTCTCCAGTGTGAGTATCCTAGAAAGTACCACTGTAATTACCAACAATAAGTACCTAGAAGCTACCACAATAAGTACCTAGAAGTACCAGCAATAAGTACTAGAAGTACCACTCTAAGTACTAGGAAGTACCCACTCTAAGTACCACAATAAGTACTAGAAGTACCCACTCTAAGCTACCGTAGAAGTACACTCTAAGTACCTAGAAGTACCACTCTAAGTACCACAATTAAGTACTAGAAGTACCACTCTAAGTACCTAGAAGTTACCACTCTAAGTACCACAATAAGTACCTAAAGTAACCATCTAAGTACCACTCTATAGTACCTAGAACAAGAGTACCACTCTAAGTACCACAATAAGTACCTAGAAGTTACCACTCTAAGCTACCACAATAAGTACCTAGAAGTATCCACTCTAAGTACCACAAATAAGTCACCTAGACGTACCCACTGTAATTAATATATCCATCCATCCATCCCATTTTTCTCTCCACTGTGTCCGTTGCCGGGTCCGTGGCGCGGCAGCCCGCCGAGCTGACCCAAAATCAACATTGCACCAGCCCCCCATGGCTCCTTCTGCAGGTGCGTGGGTCCACGGACAAAGGACGGCCTCACTGGTACAAACCGGGCCTGTTGGTCTCTCCTAGGGGCTACCAGTGTGCAAGACACTGGACGGCAAATGTGGGTGAAGTGCCTTGCCAAGACACAACGACAATGTGCACGGTCAGAGGCGCGGATTCGAAACCCACGACCTTGCCCGATTCATGCAGACGACCGCTCTACCATCTGCGCCACTGTCGCCCGTTTAATTAAATAGCCAATTACCACTATAAGTACCATGGACTACCGGCCCCGTAATGTAAAGTGTTATAAAGCTTTATTTAAACAGCTATTTCAAAACCAACAAAAAATGAATGTCTAGACCTGGGACTGACTGACACTAGGACTAAATCACGAATCGGAATAGGTTTTATCCATTGTTATGAGGCAGGTTCACAACTAGGAATTTACTCGACCCTAAACCTGGTCTATACAGGACTGGTCTGAGTGAGACTACAGGACTAAACACAGGACTATTAAGAACTGCCTGGACTGACCTGCGACCTGAATGACGACTAACATGGATTCAATGTCAAAACCCACAGCGCCCTGTCAAACGTTTGAAAGAGAACCTTTAGTGAACAGAGAACCATTCGTCATGGCGAGCTGCACTTACTCCTCCTCCCTGGCCTCTTCGTGATTCTCCTCACGTTTTTTAGCTCATGTTAACCTGAGGCGGGGCCATCTGCATCTCTTTCTCCTGTGGACTCTGAAGAACCCTGACTTGCTTTGCCTGAACCTCTTCATCTCTTTCTCTGTTTCAGTTGAGGAGGAAATGTTAGACCCAGATAGACTGTGCCACAGAATATAGCCTAGGCAGTGGTTCCCAAACTTTTTGGAGCTGTGTTACCCCTGAAAGCTTTAGGGACGGAGTCATACACCCCTACTTTGACCACGATGAATATCACAACATAAAATATCTATTTATATATCTATTTAATCCATTATTACAGTGAAGCAGGGTTTTCCACATTGAACACGTTTTTGCTCGTCCAATGATAGGTCTATTAAGCAATGTCTTCGTCCTAAATAAAAATATTAAATGAAATGTCAGTTTTTAATTGTTTGAAAACGAGGCTGTTTGGTGTGCAACGGGTAAAAGGCTGCAGGCTTCTGTCCCAGTGACCAGCTCCATTCTGAACATCACGGCCCCGGCCCTCTCCGTACTCGTCAAACCACCGTTATCTACAAATGTGAAATGCGCTGGTGCGCTTAAGCCTCTTCATTAAAGCGAAGATCATTTATACGCAGACATTACTAATCGTGCATGTGACAGATACAAAGCCGGCGGGTTTAGAGGCAAGAGGGGACACAGACACTCTTCCTTCTCCTCTCGCTCCTCGGATCAGAATGAGAGGAAAAACTCTTGTTGTCAAATCGAAGTTTCTGCATCAGTCTGATGGCGCACGCACGGCTCCCTCTCTCCTTTATGACAGACAGCTAAAAGAAATTGCACTCGATCAAATGTTGGCGCGGTCATGCTTAAGGCTGCCTGTGTAGCCGGCGGTAGCTGACCGCCACAGACTCAGCCGCCGCTCTCGGCCTCTGCGGAGTTTTACGCACTGCGGGTCCAAAGCGGCCTAGAGGTTCGGTTTTAGAGTGGACTCATTTAGGTCCAGAACAAGCTGCATCCTCATCTGAATTAGAGGCTCTTCGCCCTGTATAAGCGCGTGTTCACAAACATCATTTGTGCGCAGTAAAGGATTCAATGTGTCTTAAAAAAAAAAAAAAAAAATAGCTAAAATTTTACCGAGGTCCGGACCTCGGTGACCTCAAATGGTTAGCTACCGGCCATGGTCACAGGTCAGTCCATAATAATGACTGATGTTTCATTACTCAGATCTGTCTCAGTAATAATGAATGTGGAGGAAAGCCTCTGGTGTTTCTGTCCTCGTTGTCGTCTGCAGACGCACTTCTGCTGCAGTAAGTCACTCTTTAAAACAGGTGCTTTAAGAGATATATCCTTGTAAAGCAGCTACCACGTTAAATGATTTGTTTCCTGGTTCTGATAAGGCTGAATATTACTGCATTGAAGCCTTATCTAGATTATAAAAAAGTTATTCATTGATCCACATTTTCCATTCTGTGCACATATTGGACTGTATCATTGCAACAGCAGGCCTAAATAATTAATAAAACATGGTAAAAAAGTATCTAACATGAATATTAAAAGAGATTATAGTTAAATCAGGACCGTAAACAGACTTTGTGGGGCCCTGCCTGGTCACATGACCGACCGTCTGTCGTCGTCATTCAATCAATTGTACGAAATTAACCCAGAACATCTGTTATAAGCATTTTGTTTGTTTCATGCACATAAAGGCACATATTTTAAAAAATTTCAATATGATACTACAATGGAAAAATGAATCACAGGCTCAGAGCGTGATAATTTTGTTTTATTGGATTTCCGTTAAGCGGGAAGTTTGGCCACTGTAAGTATCAAAGGTACCGACCTGAAACACGTGGGGCTCGTCTTGAATGATACATCTATCAAAACAGGAGAGATAACGCCAGAATGGATAAGACATCTCTGACGATGCGCTTTAGCATACAAATTACACTCGGAGCTAACATACGCGGTGTGTAGGTGGCAACGGACCTTGGGGCACTAAACTCGTGCACTTCCTCGAGTCCTCTCGCTCCACTAAAACAACCTCGAGTTTAATTGTATACCAAATGTTACTCTCAATATTTTGTGTAGATCTGACATCCTGTGAGACTGGGTGGAGGAGCGCTTTAAATACGCAATGGAGGAACTACAAACGCTGTGGCCCCAGTGGCCAGTGTGCCGTTCACGGACTGGAAGGATGCCACGACCTGGGCGCAAGCAGCTCGTGCGTTCTCCTTTGAAGTACCGAGTTTAGTTTCACTAGATACGGCACTCTGAACACCTTCCCAACTACGGGTGCTTTGCCACACCTGCCCAGTACCTCGTAGTTAGCTCCATCTCTCTCTGAC